>APFE031598620.1:186572-201539 GCA_000404065.3 Pinus taeda
TTGATGTAGGTGATTGGGTATTCCTACGGCTACAACCATATAAACAAATGTCCCTCAAACAAGCTAAGAAGGATAATAAATTATCACCAAGGTATTATGGTCCCTACAAGGTGTTGCAAAAGATTGGTACTATGGCATACAAATTGGAGCTTCCTGTAGCATCTCGAGTGCACCCAGTTTTCCATGTTTTATGTTTAAAGAAGGTTATAGGTGACAAGCTCCCAGTTCAAACAACATTGCCAGAACTTGATGAGGAAGGAAAAATTATATTGGAACCAGAGGCAGTCACAGAAACAATAACTCAACAGCTACGAAATTGATAAATTTCAGAGTATCTCATCAAATGGAAGAACTTGTCTACTGAAGATTCCACATGGGAGGATGAGAATTTTATACAGAAGCATCCAGAACTACTCAAGCGTTGAGGACAACACTTTTTTTGAAGGAGAGGGGCATGATGGGTCCCTAGAATACTAGTGATTACCCCATTACTATTGTAGTTATATCCCTTATTAATATCGTTGTGCCCCTATTGTCCCCACATTTTTATTACTTTGCCCCATAGGATCCCTCTATTTTTATTTTTGTCGCTTTAGATTATTATTGTTAGGTCGGTTCGGTTATATTGTGACTCCTTAGACTCCTATATATAGAAAGGAGGTTTTGTCATTTGAATCATCCAAGAATTGTTCATTTATGTAATGTAAGGGAGGTTGCCCCCTCAAAGAGGCTGAATTCTAAGGCGTTGATATATCTTTACTATCTTTTCTTGAGCTGGATTCATAACATAAGATTGTCCATTGTTAGATAAATTTTAATAAAGAGTTCTTCCAAAACCATATAATTATGTATGAAATTCCATTCCATGTTAACCCATTTTGATACATTTTCTGGTCACTAATGGAATCTCAAATGGTGCACAAATTCTATAACTTAATATTTGAAAACCCATGCCTATTCCATGTCGAGTTAAGAATCTATTAAATTCATAGTGTAGACCCACTTGATCCCATGAATGACATCCCGAAATCCTCTTCTCAATCATACCATAACTATAAACTAATTATAATGTGATTGGACTCAATTGACATGCGATGGGACAAAATCATCATTTCCAGATGTCTAGTAATATATTTTATTGAATATTTCTTAAGGATTTTATTATTGTATATAAAAGAGGATAGAGACACATGCACACACACACACACAAAATTCAATTTTGGTCAACCTGAAGGCTTATTATCAATATATAAAGGTTAGTAACAATAACCCTACAAAGCACACCCCTTTGAATTTCTGTAAAGAAGGTGGATTGGTTGCTAACCTTGTGTCTAATATTCATATGGAACTTGATTAGATTGTAATATGTGATCGCCCCATTAACAACATGCCTTTTGAAGATGTTCCCCATTGATTGAGATAAGAAATGGGGTTATCCTATGTGTGATTTTGGGTGCTTGAGGAGGATATCCATAGCCACAACCAATAAAATATGAAAAACTTCCAAATATGAAATACTAACACCTCCCGATTTTGAGGGCTAATATTTAATGTTTCCACCTTTAGATTATTTCACCTCTACACTCTAAGAAACATTTTTAGAGGATGAATTCCTACTAATCCCTTCGAGGTTAAGGGTTGATACATCTACACCATTCAAATCACCAAGTGAGGGCTCAAGAGTGTGCAAATTATTGAACTCAAATTATGATTTGTATTCCTTATAGGGATAATTTCAAGATTGTCCATTGTTAGAAAATTTTTATTAAATATTTCTTCCAAAACCATATAATTATGCATGAAATTCCAATCCAGGTTAACCCATTTTGATACATTTTATGGTCGCTAATGGAACTGCAAATGATGCACAAATTCTATAACTTGATATTTGAAAACCCATGCCTATTCCATGTCGAGTTAAGAATCTATTAAATTCATAGTGTAGACCCACTTGACCCCATGAATGACATCCCAAAAGCCTCTTCTAAAGAATACCATAAATATAAACTAATTATAATATGATTTGACTCAATTGACATGCGATGGGACCAAATCATCATTCCCAGATTTCTAGTAATATATTTTGTTGAATCTTTCTTAAGGAATTTATGATCGTATATAAAAGAGGATAGACACACATGAAGACACACACACACAAAATTCAATTTTGGTCAACCTAAAGGCTTATTATCAATATATAAAGGTTAGTAACAATAATCCTACAAAGGACACCCCCTTCCTCCTTTGAATTTCTCTAAAGAAGGTGGATTGGTTACTAACCTTGTGTCTAATATTCATATGGAATTTGATTACATTGGAATATGTGATCACCCCATTAACAACATGTCTTTTAAATATGTTACCCATCGATTGAGATAAGATATGGGGTTATCCTATGTGTGATTTTAGGTGGTTGAGGAGGATGTCCATAGCCATAACCAATAAAATATGAAAAATTTCCAAAACGATTTTAAAAATAGATTTAGAATCATCCATGTCAATGAAGCAAGTACAATGTGGCTTTACATGTCACCCATGTTCACGTTTTCTTCTTCTCAAATTGTAGGAGTTTGGTTGAAGAAGATGGAGGAAATGAAGGATGGGAAAACATAGGATTTATTCAGTACATTACAATTACCCAAAAACACAACATGATCCTATCATAATCTACCAAAACTCATTGTGTGCTATGAATTTAATGGATAAATTGTTGACTTATATAATAAAGAGTGTCATCTATGTATGAAAATATAACATTTCTCTATAGAAAACCTTGGGTGAAAGAATTCTATGGAGTTTTCTCTACGACCCTTGAAGGTAGATGCCTTGGGAAATCCATTAGGAAAGTGTTTAGTGGATGTACAAGATTTGGAGGGATTCACTTTCTCCTCCCCCAAAACCAAAAAAATAATGCGGTAGCTATACACACTTGGAAAATGATATAAGGAAGTAGATTTGGGTTATGGGATTGAATCGATAATAGAGATCCCCTTCATTCGATGAATAAGGAAACCACGGGTTCATTGATTGCAAGAAAAATCCATTGCTATTATCCTAGAGAACATTGGAGATGCTTTTTGTAGATTGAGGCCATTATTTTTATGTAAAGAGGAAATATATTATTCTTTGGGTTTTTCTGAATGGATCAATTTATTAATTGAATTGAACCTAAAGATGTATCCCATATGGGTGAAATATTTTATCAATTTCTTGAGTATTGCCTATGCTATTTATTTCTCATTTTAAATTCATTTTTTATTAATTAAACCATGTTTTCATGAAATTATGAGAATTTTAAAGACATGTTAATGGAATATGAATTAGTGGTTTAAAAAAAATCTTTTAACACAATTTTTTGATCAATGCCTATGCCTTACATTGTACATTATATTTGTGTATGCCTTCAATTTGTATAGGTGAAATAACTATGCATGAAGTTATTGGCAACATTGACAAAAATATTTGATTTGATATTGTAACATATTTCAATGAGAATCAATTGGTTTACTAAGTTGTTCACACCAATTAATTATTTTGATTGGAATAGATTTCACTTCATTATTACTTAAGGCATTTCCCTCTCGAAAGAAGTCCCCTAGCTTCCACTCTATACCATTGTTCGCCATCAAATCCATTATGAGATGATTGAACAATGGTTTTCCATCAAATTAAAATAATTAGAATAAAAAATAAAAAATTAAAATAAAATTTTAAAACATTACAAAAAATAAAACACTTTTTAATGATCAAAACACCCTTGATAATGTTTTATTCCCTCTTGGTTCGAATACATCAACCTTGAAATCTGAATTACACTCCTGTTCTTGACCATCAAGTGTTTTATTTATGGCATAATTGGCTCTACTTCTTTGATCCTCTAAATAGGTCCAACTTTATAATTTTTTTGTATTTTTGTGGTATTTTTTAGTGGTTGTTCCTAGCTTATACTTGTAATTTAATAGAGGTTGTATTATTCTATCAATTTCTTGTTAATATGATCCTTGCAGTAGGGTAGGTTCATTTTACCTTTGTTGATATGAAATTACTGAGATTTCCTTTTAGTGATGCAACACTTCCTATTGGCTGTAAGCATTTTTATGACTATATTGCTATAAAGACTTAAAACCTGTAATCAATGATAAGAAGGAAACCCAATATCAAAGTGTTTGTTCCTCTCTAATACCATATCATGAACCAACTCAGAAACCCCACTCTTACTTATAGTAGCCCTTCCCCAGCATGCAAACACATCTTCAAAAGGGATACAAAAATTTCTCAAGGAAGATGTGGTAAAATGCTTCGATAACATTACAAAGACCAACTACGGTGATCAATGACACCAAACTTGAATTTTATTCACCTCCTACAACACTTCCTTGGTGAGGAATAATATACTCTATTTGGACCCATTGATGATCCATTTCAAGTTAAAGTTTCAAAGCCTCTAGTCCCAAATCCAAATACTATCGAACTACTTTTTGGGTCAAAATATGATAAGGCTTCTTGAGTTGCTGGGGAGGAATGAATATTGTATGTAGCATGAGAAAAATCTAGTAGTATGCAAACTGGTAGGGTATTTAGCACTTGACCCAAGTAGGAAAGGGTATCCCCTTCACCCCTATCTCCCTTTTATGTTTCAGATAACCATTAGAGAATTATACACATAGTACTTCTACTCATTTCAATAAGACCAACTTGATTATCAATTTATTGCATGATATATAAGTGCCAATAAAAAATAACTGCAGTATTTGGCAACCAAATTGAGAAATGAACATGGATTTCCCATTTTGATGCACAGGTCCCTTGCAACTTAGCACTAAAACACCCTACTATTTTTCAGAGGACACTGACAAATAAAAGTGAAAGAGAAGAGGTCTTGAAAAATGAACCTCTCACTCACCCCTGATTACAGAGAAAGGAGGACCAACAAAATACCTCATACACTCTCCTAAACTAAAAGTGATAAGATCTAATGATGTAGACTTAGGAAATATGCAATATTGTTAGTGCATCAAATGGGATGGAAATATAAGCCACATAGATGATGCCCACAATCCAATGCCAAAAACACACATTTTAACCACAATTCTCTATGTTATATAGTTCTCCAAAATGTTAAGCTTATTGAAACCTTGTGAGCTTTCCTCGTGTTGCAACATAGCAGGTTGAATATTTTTATCATTGTCGGCCTCAACATGAAAGCTCCCAAGGCCCCTAAACTACTTACATCCTCCGTCCTTTAAACATCAAATAATTGAGCTTCATTTTTTGATGGGTAAAATCCTTCAGACATCAAATAATTGAGCTTAATTTTGATGGGTAAACTTCATGGTGATAATATCTTGAACTCCTCTTCCCTTCTATAACCAAATTGAGAACCTTATAATTTACAACTGAAACTAAAATTTAAACAATTCCATGTTAGAAGCTCCCAAGACTCCTAGACTACTTGAATCCTTTTTCCATCAAACTTTAATCCCCTACAGTCATTTTAATTCACTTTCTCCACCTGACCATAGATATATCTTGCTCTACATTATGAATTTTGTACACATTTAATAAGGAATGAACAAGCTACTTCTTCAAGTATGTTAAACATTCCAAGCTAGAGCCTATTTCTATTCCTAGGTAATTTGATCTATGTTACCCACTCCCCCACTATCTCTATCTTACTCCTTTGTAAGGAATAGTAATCATGCTAAAGCCAAGGTGGAAAGTTTAGATGTAACTTTTTACAACCATAAACATATTTTCTTAATAAGCAAGGTGGAAACTTTTCATGTAACTTTTTATAGCCATGAACTAATTTTATTAATCTCTTCTTGCAGAACTTTGGCTCTAAAAAGAACATGGTTTTCTGTGAAGTATTTGATGGGCATGGCCCTTTAGGCCTCGTAATAAAAAAATGAGTAGGTTGGCCATACTGAAATACCAACTCAATTATATATATCGCTGCTAGGTTTTGTTGGGTGCTATTTCATATTTTGGTGGATGAATAAGGAACTGTGTCCATAAGTCAAGTAATAGTACATGTTCACGTCAATTAGTTGACTTGATTAAACATTTAGCACTACTATCATTACCATAATAATATATGCCATATACAACTTATTAGCTAATCCATTGTGTCACTATATGTAAGCTATTGTATTATCGTGTGGCAGTAGCTCAAACTCACCACAATATCAATGCACATGATTCATTCATATTTTGTAGAAGTAAGTTTGCATGGTGTTTTGATTAAATTTGTGGTAAAGAATTTTTTTAATCTCTGTGACTTTGTAATTTATGACTATCGAAAGTGAATTTGGATTAATACTATGAAGCCTCCATATCAAAGCACCATTTTCTATCATATGCTTGAATGATCCACATAGCATTCTTTGCATAAGTTTATGCTCACATAAGTGATCAAGTGGGATTGAAACTAATAAAATTAATAATGTACCATGCACCTAGTAACCATGATCCTTTGTCTGAAACTGTCTAGAATCTTAAATGATATTGAAAAATTTCTAATTTTTTGGAAGAAAATACCTAGACCTTAGGATTATTTCTCTAGGCTTGATCAAACCTTCATATACAAGTGTGGTTGGATCTGTCTATTGAGAATGTACCCTATGACATGGACCTTCATTAAGTCAGTGAAAGAATTTTTCATCTAGTAAACCCAACAATTCAAAGAAGTAAAAATTAAAAATCTTGGCCTTATACAATTGAAGGAAACATAAGCAAAGTCTTCAATACATACTAAACACAGAGAAAATCATGTGGGCATCAATACATTCTCTCAGTTGCCTGCATTGGGCACTCCCTCTCTATTTATAAATTCAATGAGAAATCCTTTAGGAAACCAAAGCCATCCTTCATGAAACCAATCTTAGGAGTCAATAAACAAATAGTCTTTCAAGGTTGATATGAATTAGGTGTACTAGGGTCTAGGCTGACTATTTCCTACTTCCTCTCTAGTGGCCTAAGCTTTATATTTAGAGGCTTGTCCATTAGGATGAATTGCAAGAGCTTCATTCTTAGCTCCATATTTGGTTCCTTACCAGAAAGAGAAGGCGTTAGGGTTGTTTTTAGTCAAACAAAAATAGTAAGAAAGGGTCTCTTTGATTTGTCTCAAGGGGATGTACTTAGGGACAAATTTTCAGTGTGTTTCCTAAACTAGTGATGGTTGTGTGGTGGTCATTTATAGTGATGAGAAGATCCATTAGCCTCAATATCCAAGAGAAATTTGGATGTTGCACTTGGCCAGAACTATAGCCCTCTAACTACTTGCAAGAGAAACCAAATCTAAATTCAAAACATACCTTACTCGATGGGCTAATGGCACACTTATGGTTGGTGTTCCCACTTTCATTTCCTTGTCTTCTCAATGTTGAATAGATAGTTTTATATCATAAAATTATCCTAGCCAATTTTACTCTAATATTGATGTTATATACAATTCCTCTTGCTCTTAAATTCTATGTTAGAATGAAAGCAATAAAAAATACAATTCTTGGCCTTCTAAGATTGAAGGAAACATAAATGAAGCTTTCAATCCATAATAAACACAGAGGAAAGAAATCTTTGGATTCAAGATCCTTGTTGACAGATTCTAAAGCACTCTCCAATTCCCTTCTCTTATTTGAATGTTAGAGAATTTGTTCTGAATCTATTGTACATTTATTCATTCATGCCTTAATGGGTTGTTTTTGTTATGGAGGCACATTTTTGTGTCACTAAAGTGTGAAAGATGGTACTGTAAATCCGTTAACTGGCACTCTTTATCGACTACCATGGCCCTGTATGATTTAATATCCTTGTTAAAAAAATCGAGAACACTTTCCAATTCTCAGATTCGGCCCTTAATATGCCTCTATTATTCATCATTAACTAATTTTTCTTTCCATTCACATGGAAACCTTTTGGTTATCCATTCTCATGCATGTTGTTAGTGTTTCCCTTTCCACACCCATTGTGTGTAGTTCGTTATCATGCACAATGTCTGATTTTCCATTTTCATGGACATGTTCCTACAAATGTTGATGTCTAGCAACCAATTGCTACAATTGAATATCTCTGGATTCAAGATCCTTGTGGACAAATTCTGAAGCACTCTCTAATTCCCTTCTCTTGTCTAAATGCTGGAGAATTCATTTTGAATCCATTTTACATTTATTCAGTTCAATCCTTAAAGGGTTGTTTTCTTCATGGATGAACCTTTTTGCGTCACCAAGGTGTGAAAGATGGTACTGTAAATCAGTTACGTGAGACTCTTTCTCCACTACCATGGCTCTAGACGATTCAACATCCTTGTTCACAAAATCTAAAACTCTTTCCAATTCCTAGACTCTGCCCTTAAGATGCCTCTATCCTTCACCATTAACTGATATTTCTTTCTTTATATTAGTGTTTTTATCTTCAAGGAACCATTTTTCAATGGTAATGGACGATAGTTGATCTTGAAGATCAACTAACTGGATGACCATGGAACAAAGCTCACATTGCATATCAAAGATTTTGTTTTCCTTTTTCTTTGCTACATCTAAAAGTTGTCTTTGTAAGATAACTATTTTTTTCAGGCTTGGAAGAAGATTCATTCAGTTCTTCAAAATAAGAGTTCATTGACAATAATGTTTCTTCAAGTTCCTTCTTAATGGAGACCTGTAACATCAAGTTTTGATATAAGGCTTATTTTTCTTCAAGGATTTTGTGGGAATAATTTTATAATTTATTCATCCCTTATTTAGCCTTATTTAGTTCAACAACTACCTCATCATATCCATAATTCACTGATGTAAACTTTATCTCCAATCCCATTGAATGAATCCCTAGGTACATGACTCTTTGATCACTGTTCAAACACTTGATTGAAATTTCTTTATATTTGTGGGATTCATTATTGAGACTCTGAAGTAACAAATTTTTCTCATTCTCAAGAGAATCTTTCTCTCTTTGCAATGATAAAATCACCTTTTCCCACTTTCCATTTTCTTTCAATAGCTCTAGATGTTTCCCCTCCAATTCTCTATATTTCTTGGAAAATTATGCTTCAAGTGATTTAACCTCCATAAAGAAGTAATATTTAGATTAAAACTCTTTCTTGAAGCTTAGCTAATTAAATATCATATGTGAAAACTGCCCAACAGAAAAGATAGAATGATTACTTCTTCTTAGTGGTACCAACAACCCTGAAATAAACTAATCAACAGGATAAACTATCAAACTTTTGAATATACTAAGATTAGATTTTCACAAAAATATTAGAGCTACATATGCATACCAATAAACAAATATTTTAGGCCAACTTCGAAATTTTGCGATCAACGTAATTTTCCAAAAGCTAAAAAAATGTTGGAAATAAGTTCACTACAACTATCAATTTAACAAATGGCAAGCAAAGAAGAGGATTTTGTAGCTAGCAAGTTTCCACCCATCTAGAGTTAACCGTTATACATTTAATTCTCATGGGGCATTATATTATACAACATGGTTTTAGCTAACAAAATAGAATATTATACTTTTCATTATATACATATAATTTGTTTGGTGTAAGATTTCTAGTGCATTAAGTTATTATATATTTATATTTATTTTTATGTTTGATTATTTTTTCAATGATATATTAGTGTTTACTTTCATTTCTTTCTTTTCCAAGATTTCTTTCTAATATTTTTGATATTACAAAATTTGAAATCAAAACATATATTTGCTATAATGTGGCATGTGGAAAATATATATTTAATGTTTTTAAATTATCCTAATACTACGTTTTACATTCTTCGAAAATAAACATAACATGTTCTATAAGGGGTTACATTATTTCAAAAAATCAAGTAGAATAGTCTAGAAATTAAAACCTTATAGCATTTATTTTCATACTAGCATCAAAAAACCATTTTGTTGTTGACAAGTGTAGATAACCATTGAAGTAGAATGAATATGAACATGCTTGTTTCCCCTTAGCTTATTAGAATACTAGGAAGTTTCCATGTAGATCTATAGGAATCCTATTAATGTTAAACATCTAACACCAAAAAAACCACATATAAACAATTCTAAAGAAGAAACCACCTTTTATTATATATGATGAGTTTTGTGCTCTATTGTACTTATTATATCATCTCTTCTTTTAGAAAATGAGAACAAAACTTACTGATTATGTTATCTTCTCAATGATTTATGTGTTTAATCATATTCAACCATTGCTTCAAATTGTTGAACTCAACCCTATTCGGTCAATGCAATGTTTGACCCTATGTTATCACACCATCGTCTCCGATGGCACACATATGAAACAAATTATGCTTCCAACATATTTCAATGACCTCGTTGCAATAGGATTTCTTCAAAAAGGATCTATTATACATGTTAACTAATGGAGTACTTCATATGTCAGTGCGTCAATGTAAGTTCATTACATACTTCCAATTTAAACTTTACATATATTTCTTCATACAAATTTCAATTCTTACAATTGCTCCTATGGCTATGATTTACCATGTAGGTATATAATTCTACTAGAGTTGGAGGTTATTGCTACATTTTCACCTTTAATTGGTGATTTAACAAATTTGACTATCATGATTACTTCTCCAGAAGACATTCCCTCCTCATCAAACCAAGGTCCTTCATTAAAAATGCACTATCCCCTTCCTTCTATTCCAAATCCACCCATCACTCTAGTGCATATTCTCATCAAAGCTATAAACCCTTACCATTCAAATTGGTCCATGAAAGGTTGTTCCCAAAGAAAGACACCTCTTCGTCACTTTCAAAATCAATACGGATCTAGTAAAGTGTTTATATTTGACTTGTTCAATCTAGAAGGTGGAGAAATACACATCACTTATTTCAACAATGATGGTGAATCTTTCTTGTCAAAATCTAGGTTGGAAATGTCTACGTTGTCTTAAAAGGAAATTTTAAAATGGCTAGTAGGTAATACAACCACTTAAACAATGATTAGGAGATCTTGTTAAATACAACATCTACCGTAAAGCATGTTTCCAATGAAAGACCATGCAATCTAATGATGCATTAAATATAAAATCAATCAATAATACCAGAACAACAAATTTCAGCTCAATTAATGATATTGTTGGCATTTTTACTGGCATTTCCAGTCCATGCACTATACGTAGAAAAGGCAGCTCTAAAGTCACTAAACAAACAATGCACCTTTAAGAAATTTTTGGATATAGAATGGATGTTGTCTTTTGGAGAGACAATTTTGATGCTGAATCAAAATAAATTTCCTCCTTATATGCTACAAGAAGCAACCCCATCATTTTAATAAATTCTACTCGTGTTAGAGAATTCAATGGAAAAAATGTTGGCACTACAACAAAATCCATTATTCTTGTAGATTCTAACATTGAATAGGCCTACACTCTAAAGTCATGGTTCAAAAAGGAAGGTTCGACTACAATTGGACATCCGTAACCACAATATATCAACCTTCTTTTTCCCATCCACCAAAAAATGTAACACTTCTTGATATTTATAGTATCAATTCCTGTGAGAAACAATGGACATGAAAAAATGGGAATTACTCTCCCAATTGCACCCTACCAATGAATTCCTCATGACTAACCTTGACATGCTTGGCCTTCATGGTTTTGATGAGAACCATAATTGGACTCATAATAATATCCCATTAAATCTACAAGAAAAAGGCACACAATTCATTGAGAATAATTGCTTCGTCCACCACATTTGTCAAACACATAAGCATCGCATAGCGAACATTGACTTATTATCTGCAATGCAAACAAAAGCTCTGAATATTATTTCCAATCATTTTACTAAAAAATATATTTCACCTCCTTTAAGAATTATAATATAAGGCACTACTGCGATAGGAGAATCCCACCTTATAAATTGCATCAAAAAAAGATCGTGACCCTTACTGGCTCATCCCCTTCATTGATCATGATCCTTTCCCCAAAAATTATTGTAGCTTTTAACATACAAGCAACAAAAATCCATGCTACCCTCCACCTTCACATAAAGGATCTCATGCCCTTATAAGGAAATGCTCTTGTAACATTCTGGGTAGAACTTAAACATATCCAATACATACTAATTGATGAAATGAGCTTCATTTGGCTAAAGATTCTTAGCGAAATTGATGAACATATTCGAGAAGCATTTCTAGAAAAACTAAACACCCCTTTTAGTGGTTGTTCCATTATATTAGTTGTTGAGATTGGCCAATTTTCACTCATCAAATACATACCACTATATGTAGGAACCTCCCATGGAAGTGAATTATGGCACACGTTCAACAAAATCATCACATTAGACACTATATTCTATGAATAAGGTGATAACATGGCCCAAGTTACTTTTAGAAACCTCCTCCAGTACATTAGAAATGAAAAGCCAACACTTGACGACTATAAACTTCTCATGGAACAGACAAAATCCTTCTTGTCAGAAGATGACATACATTCTTTCGATGATCCCATGCATCTATTTCCAACCAATGCTCAAACATTGGTTCATAATAAGAAAATGATAAAATCATTAAACATTCCTATCACAAGATCCATTGTACAAGATAAAAACACAAATTTCACCCTTTCATCAGAAGACGGCCAACTAGAACGAATTGTCTTTTTGTGCATAGGGGTTGACATGTGAAGTTGGGTTACACTTTTGTGAGAATCGCTTGCGAAAAAATCGTAATTGCAGTTTTTTGGCTGAACTAAAAAATATTATGATTGAATTTTTTTTTCAACCAAACATTTGAATTTAACTTTGGACCAAAAGAGTTACTATTTAAATTAACGACAACATGTGATATTTTTTTAGCCAGAGAGGGAAAAATATAGCGACTACGAACAAGTTTTTTAGTCGCAAAAGCTGTTTGGCCGAACAATGTTTTTCCTCTGATTTTTTTCATATATATGTGAGATGTTTGAACGTTCAAGAGTTTTTGCATTACTTTGTATTTTCCCATATATTGTGATTGTTTGTGTTGGCTCATCCATGGATTTTTTTGAGTTTTATTATGTCGACTCATCTGTTGAGTGTTTAGGAGTAAGTTTGTGTCAGCTTAAGTTTATTTAGGTTTAATTATTTTTTTTGTTTTTTTTCGAATTTTTTTTTGCGTATATTAATTTTTTGTTGGTTTTTTGTAGGATTGGTTGGCACTAGAGGAGTTCTTGCACCTTGTTGTCATTGTAGGGATTCTGTTAGCCTCCTCATTCCACCCCACAAAAAAAAAAAAACCAGGTATTTCTACCATTTGAAATTATAATGAAGCCTTCATGTCATTCATGTTTCTTTTATCCTTTGCTAATGTAGTCATAAAAATTATTCTTTCGCAACTATTTTCTTAATTCTATGTGGATTTTTATTTTTCTAGACTTCTGGTTTGTAGTGTCACCTTTAGTTGTAATTTCTTAAAAAAAAATTGGTTTGGCACGCTTTTCATATCTTTCAATTATATTTAAAAATATTTAATATATCCATGATAATAATGATTATTCTCACTCAATGGAATTGAAAATTAATAAAGCTTAAATTATATCAGAATTATGAAACAATACCTACAATTCTGAACCTGTTATAATTAGGTATTGTACCATAGGTACGTTTCAAGGATGTTTGGTGATAGTTTGATTGCATATTTTGGAATATTTAAAATTTAAATTTTTGAAGTTAATTTAATTGTAAGTTTTTGGAATATTTCAAAGTATGAGGCACTAATAGAAATGAGGTAAAAGAAACTAACCTCTTAATTGCCTGCTTAGAATATTTCCAAAATCTAGAAAAATAAATTATTGAGATGTCTTGTTTATAATATTTCCAAAATCTAGTAAAATCAATTATTGAGTTCACTATCTTCTATATAAAAACGACAGAAAGGAGAGACAAAAGTACAAAAATAACCAAAGAGGAATAAGTTTCAGCCTCACTGTGAGCAGTAAAAACTGAGAGAATCAATGACTAAATGCAGTTTCCTGGCTACAATACCTTCATGGAAGTCACATTTCCTATTGTCTACTTCGAAAAATCCAATGTCGGCATATGCAATCTGAATCGGAAATTTTATGTGTTTTCTTTCCTTTTCTTGATATGTTATGTTTTTAATATTTATGTACTTATGTATATGCATTTCCACAGAAATTTGTTTCTGCGATGAAAGAAGATGACACAACTATCACATATGGCTAGCGTAATGACATCCATGGACAAATATGTATAATACCTAATTGTAACAAGTTTAGAATTAGGTACGATACCTAATTGTAATAGGTTCAAAATTGGGTATTGTAACAATTAGGTAAAATATCTAATTGTTTCAAAATGATGAAACAAATATTCATAACCCCACCTAGACTGTTGATTCACTTTGGTGCTCAAATCCAATTGCCCAAACCTAGTTATAATTCCAAATATAACCTCATGGTGCCTTTGGATTTTGAGTGAAGTCTATATGACAAGGATGAAAGAGTGAGGATGTGCACTTATTCCTTATGTTATTTGAAATAATTTGATTAATTATTAATTTGGGTTTATGTGTATATTTCCACAATTGGTAATTATGTTTAATGTTAATTTCTAGAATGTTATTGTGTGTAGGTTTAGAGTTGTCCATGTTTCAAGTGGTGTCATCACCCATGATCAAAGACTTAAGCAGAGCATAGTGGATATGAAAAAATTACTGAAATGGTTATAAAGGAAAAAAAACAATGTGAACATTAATATGTTAATATCAATGTTAAAAAAAATTATAAATAGAGAAAAATTATTAACAAATTTGACCTCAAAATATTGATAATGGTATTAAATTTTTCAATCTTTATAACAGTAGAACTCTGGCAATGAAAAATTGTTAAAATTGGAAACCAGGGCAAACATTCATGTGGGTCATCTTATTCATGGCTGATAATATTTTTATTAGATTCCTCTCGTCGAGAGGTGTAGGATTGATATAAAGATCATCCGATTCCGATAAGTATT
>APFE031598620.1:213463-229779 GCA_000404065.3 Pinus taeda
AGTACTGGTCTGGGACCAGTGAGAGTGGTACATACTATGACGCTGACTTTGGGTCGGTTGAGACTGGTCTGGGACCAATGGTACACTCTCTGAGACTACGATACTGGTCTGGGACCAGTGGTAGGAGTGGTACTTACTATGAAGCTGACCTCAGGTCGGCTGAGACTGGTCTGGGACCAGTGGTATGCACTTTGAGACTGACTTTGAGTCAGTGGAGGATGATACTGGTTTAGCACCAGTGGAGTTGTACTCACTATGACGCTGACTTCGGTTTGGTTGAGACTAGTCTAGGACCAATGGTACATACTCTGAGACTGACTTTGAGTCAGTATGATACATCCTTGATCATTTCTTCTTCTTCATAATTCAGACAAAAGCAGAGCAGAACAAAACAATGCAAGAGCAGAGCAAAATAGAGCAAAACAGTACAGATCAGTACAGGGCAGAACAAGTCAAAGCAGATCAGGCATAATTGAGCAGAGCAGCGCAGGGCAAGGGTCAGGCTATACAGGGCAGTGCATTTGATGGATGAATAGTAATGACTGATAGACAGATTGTAGATGAAGTTCTCCATGGTTGAGAGGGAGTGTTAAAATTGGCAACCAGGGCAAAACTTCATGTGGGTCATCTTATTCATGGATGATAATATTTTTATTAGATTCCTCTCGTCAATAGGTGTAGGATTGATATAAAGATCATCCGATTCCGATAAGTATTCATGGAGATATGAATTTATTTTGATTATGGAATTATTATCAAGTCGGCCTACAACTCATGTAGGCTCAGAAGCCCAACAGTCGCATCTATTCACCCACCAACGTTGTGTATAAATATAAGAGGACTTTTCCTCATTTGGACAACCTCATCTCATCACATCTCTCTCTCTACTATGAAGATATGATTCTCTTCTCTACTGCACTGAAATGGGTCTCTCTCTCTCACACATGTGAAGCTGGAAGCTGTTGAATTTGAAGCTGCAACTGCAGAAGTAAATATTGACTTGCGAGGCATAGAAGATCTCCTCTTTGGAACTACGTTGTAGGTTCATTTGAACCTCCTCTGAAAGCCGCAACTTTTGGTGGTAGAATGAAGTCAATCCGATGAACGGTTTGCAAGATATCGACTGCCCTAGTTTGAAGCCGGAAACTGCTGAAACTGACGCTGTAACTGCAGAAGTAAAGATTGACTTGCGAGGCCTAGAAGATGTCCTCTTTGGAACTGTGCTGTAGGTTGATCTGAACCTCCTCTGAAATCTGCAACTTTTGGTGGTGGAATGAAGTCAATCCGATGAATGGTTTGCAAGATATCGACTGCCCTAGTTTGAAGCCGGAAACTGTTGAAAATGATGCTGCAACTGCAGAAGTAAATATTGACTTGTGACGCCTAGAGGATCTCGTCTTCAGAACTGCGTTGTAGTTTCATCTGAACCTCCTCTGAAAGCCGCAACTTTTGGTGGTGGAATGAAGTCAATCCGATGAAGGGTTTGCAAGATATCGACTACCCTAGTTTGAAGCTAGAAACTGCTGAAACTAACGCTGCAACTGCAGAAGTAAAGATTGACTTGCGAGGCCTAGAATATCTCCTCTTTGGAACTGCACTGTAGGTTCATCTGAACCTCCTCTTGAAGCCAAAAATTTTGGTGGTGGAATGAAGTCAATCCGACGGTCGGTTTGTGAGATATCGTCTGCCCTAGTTTGATAATAAAGCCGGTAATGCTGATGCTACTTAGGGTTTGCTACTGCTGATATGAATCAGATTTATTGTACTATTTCTCTCTGCTGAATTATTAAAGATAAAAGAAGATTTTATCAAAGGGTTTCCCCACACATTGTGGGGTTTGTCCCTGGCTAGCCGCCACATCTTGTGTCTCTTGTCTTAGCTTGTTTTATGTCAATCATTTAATCTTCTATCTTCACTTTACTTTATGTACATGTGATTGCTAATCGGTGGAATATAATAAGAAAAAGAAGTAAACTGTTATAAGCATAGAACATACCATAATTTAACAAAAATTCTTTAAAATAGAGAAAAAATCTCCATTTATGAGCCTAGTGAAATCAAGATCATAGTCTTTGGACATTTGTTCCCACTCACAACAAAGTGCACTCACATTAACCCTTTTTAATTAAGTACTAAAATACTTTCTTGACCATTTATAATTACTAGTGATAAAATCACATCTGTGATATCCTTCAGTAAAGAACAATGCATGTTTGGGTATTGCCAAACCTTTAGGAGGAGTCATACTGATATAGCTTCCTATGTTTGCGTTGAACCCTGAAGAAACACTGACATCATTTTCATAATTTTGGACATGATTTATCTTGTGCCTCTAAGTTCATTTCAGTCTATGATAAGTGGTGGTGACAAAAGTGGACAAAGCTTCTAGAAGGTTATTCTCTTCAATGCACACAAAAGAATCATCACATAAATCCACTACATACTGTATGAAATTGTAAGAAACCTACTTTCCTAGATGCATCATGGGCATTAGTGTGAGAAACAATTAAAGAAAGTAAGAGGAGAAAAAATAATTATAGGAAAACACATGCATGACTAGCCTAATAACCTTGAGACATTTAACAAACCATGAGAATTAGGGGAGACATATGATCCATGACAAGAATTATGATTTGCTATCAACCATTCTTTCATTGAGGTTGAATGCACTTGTTATACGTAGAGAATTCATTATGCTTTAATGATGATTTTTTATTTTGAATGTTCTTTAGTTGGAAAAGTTAAATACAAACATATATGGTTCGATGATATTGAATTTTTGGATCTCACTAGAAAATTATGCAGCAGTCAACATTTCTTCTTCCTCCAATTCACTTAATAACTTAGAAGCATCCATTCTAAGTATCAATAATCTACAAAGAACAATAAATGAGAAAAACCTTTAGAAATTTATTAAAGAAATGATAAATGTTTTTCTATTATATTACACATAACCAGGAAAATGACTCTATTCAAACATATAAACTAAATATACAACCAAGAAAGAACAATCTATCACCATAACCAAGAAAATACGAGGAATTAAGTTATTGAGAAATCACTCATATAAGTAGGTAGAAACAATTCATTTCCAACATGACAATTTGTTTCCAAAATAACTCTCCAATTCACAATGTTTCCTTATTCACTTGTCCTATCCATGAATAACATTCAATATGTAGAAATTCTGGTTGATGTTTTAATGCATGGATTTAGGAAAGAAAGCCAACGATCTTATGCAATGAAAACTGTAATCTTTATTTTATCTTAATAATGAAGATAAATATAGGGTTTATGGATGTCAGTGGACTTAGAGGAATGATCGACGATTAACACTTATTGAATCATAGGAAAGTATTGAATCACTTATATAGAATATATAATCCATTACAAATTAGTTGTTTATTTATTTGAATATGGGTATAAACTTTTTAAATGTGGCAATTTTTGCAACAAAATCATACATGGCATGATGGAAAATATCCATTGATAGGTTAACCTTCAGTATAGTCCAAAATTGATAAACATGACAATATATATCTAATTTCAAGGATTGGTATTCTCATGATAAGTATAAGCTTCATTGAATAGTGAAGCTTATATATTTGGCATGGAATTACTAATAATTATTTTAGTCTTATGTGGATGGAGAGTCACAGGAGTAACTATTAGAGGATTCGAGGCCCTAACTTGAGTTGAAAATCACATTAATTTTTTATGATGAAAAGAATTTTTCTCATCATCCAAAACCAATGTAGTGTAGCATGTGTCTGAATGTTATTCTTGTGCATTCCAACATGAGAACATTTGTCAAGACAGTTTCTGAATTGCATTGATTTCTAAACTGCAATTATTATTCCGCCGGGGTAGTTCGGCCCAATAGATCATGTAATATTCCATCATTCCATCATAATATATATGTGTTTTTCATCATTATCCCATAATCTAAGACATTTGCAAAAAATAAGTAAATTATTCATTTTATTGAATTTTTTTTATGGGGATTAGAAAACCCATTAAACATGGTTGAAAAATGGACATTATGCATAGAAGTTTCTTGTTATCGCGATCCAGGACAAGTCATGATTGCTTATTTTCTATACAATATTGTGACAAACAAATTCCTCCAAAGGAAAAGGAGTGTACTTGGAAGGAAAACAAATAATGAAGCATATTATATTGCACTGATATAAGGCTTAGGAACAACTAGGGAGTATGTATCCAATGGAATTGTAGTATTCAACAATTCTGAACTTCTGTGAAACTAGATGAAAGGCATGTACCTAGTCAAAAAGGAGAAATTAAAACAACTGCATGGAGAAGAGAAAACTACTTCTAGTTAATTTCAATCATTTAGTATAAGTCATTGTGCAAATGTTAATAGAATGTCTAGTGATCTATTGTATGGGGTAATGCCAATTCAATATTTGTGTGTGAAGGATGAATTGGTGTCAACAAGCTCTCCATAACAATTTATTGATGGACATCGTAAGATATCTCTGATATCTAAGATTGATCATGGATCAAGGAGAGTTTCATATGAATCGTGGGAGGGCCATTGTTCACTACATCATCATCCTGGTATATATATGTTTATGTGCAGGTTCTTGAATGATATTCCTATAATCATATGTACATACCTATTGAATTGATTTTTTTCAATTTAGCTTTATTAATTTATAATAAATTCCATCTTTTTTATGAGCATCTCTCACTAGGCTAAAGAGAGTACCAGACCAATAAATGGAAGGTCATTATTCACATCATCTTGGTATGGTAAATATATGTTTATGTGTGTAGTATACCTAGGGGGGATAGTATGGGGTACAAAGGAAGGTACCCAAGGGAATAATGTAATAATGGGATGGGCCATAGTAATAAATAAAGTGGTTAACCTCTATCATGTAAGGGACCATAAGAAGTTAGCAATAATGTAATAATTGAATCATTTTTATTTGCGTGAACTTTTTGGAGTGATGAGTTTTTAGATTATATATGTATGTTCTAGTGCAAAATCTACAAGATCTAATTACATATCTGGGTTTTTTGCGAAAAAATACCCAATTTGAAAAAAAATCGGTCAAATCAGAGTCCGGATGAGGGAGATATCGCTGATTTAAAATCAGTTGTGTTGTAGACATTTTTCGAGGTAGCAAGTTCACAGATAAAATTTGTACGTTCTGGGGAAAAATTTGTAGAATATAATTGTAGATCTAGGTTCGTTGTGAAAAGATACCAAATTTCAAAAAAAAGAAAATTAATCGAATTGGAGTCCGGTTGAGGGAGATATCACTAATTTAAAATCATTTCTTTTCTCATAAATATTTGTGACGACGGGACAGTTGCAGCGCAGATTTGAAATTCCAATGCCTAGATCAGGATTTATATCACATGAGAAGATGTTGAATGGTTGTTCCATTTACAAAAATAGGTCATAATAAAGATTCTGAGAAATATTGACTGAATTATAGCCATTTCGAATTCTCGCCAAGTAAGTGATTTGTTTTTAAAACCCTCTTCATGGCTTCTAGCAAGCAATTTTTTACAGGGAAAGATAATGGTCCTACTATTGAAAAATTCATAAAAGGTATTAAGAAAAACCATCATAAATCTTGGAGAAGTTCCCTATGGCTTAATTTGAAAGGATAGATTGCCATATGGTGGCACTCACTTGGCAGCAAGCAGTTCGAATTGTCAAGTGAAGAACTTGAAAAACTCCTTGTGGACAAATGGTCTCATGCTAGAAAACAGGAGAATGAGACATGTAAGCGGTTATTTTCTATTGATACCTCCTTATTGCAGGTTCATGGATGTATTTAGAAGGAGAAGATCATTGTGTCTATAAATCCTAGCTACAAGCATAATTTTATCAATGTTAATTTGGCAAAAAAAATTGCAAATTCCAGCTAAACAAATGGAGCACACATAGCTTAATAATGAGCAGGCACAAGTTTATAAAGATTTGAATATTTCTATGGATAAGTATGTATTGCATTCTAATTTTTATATTTCAGATATGGCTAATGTGGATGTTGTTTTGGGATACCCTTGGATCAAATCTGTTGGTACTATCAATATTAGTGTGCAGAAGAAATTCTTGAAGCTCTGGTATAAAAAGAAGATGTTTTGGGGACTGACACATCAGATGATGAGCCCTTGATGGTCAATAACCAAACACAAACATCAAACTAGGTATGAGAAAAATAGGTAGAGCCTAAGGAGGCTGAAGTAGAAAATGTTACAGGTACAGATACATCAGATGAGGAATCCATGGTTGAAGTAATATTAGAAGATAAGCAACAACAACAGATGTGACAACATGTACCAGATACCAATCAGGTTCCATTAGGTGGTGAATTAAAGAAATATACATCGTTGGTTAAAACTTCAACATATCAACACCCACATCACCCCCCAAGAAAACAACCTACTAGATGGTAACAAACGAGCAACAAGGACAACAACCCCCACATGATAGATAGAGAAGGGCGAAGGTCTACCCACAACACACCAACACAGAAGATCCACTAGGATCAATTGCCATCTCAAGCGAGCAAGGCACCAGCAAGATCAAGCGTTCACCTTTCTCTTGGATGGCTAGATGCACGTGCATGGTAACAGTGGACTACTCTTTTGAGTATATCTTATTATTTGTGTTATTCTTATGTTTTGGGGACGAACATGTTTAAGGAGGGTGGCATGTAGTATACCTAGGGGGGATAGTATTAGGTACAGAGGGAGGTACCCAAGGGAATAATGCAATAATGGGATGGGCCATACTAATAAATAAAGTGGTTAACCTGTATCATGTAAGGGACCACAAGTAGTTAGCAATAATGTAATAAGCCCATTGTATTAGATAAATGGCATTGAGGGAACCATGGTAATGACCCATGGTATTGTATGTATGAGGCCTATATAGAGGCTAGAGACTCCCCATTGAGAGAGGTCAAGGAATATTGTATGGACAAGCATATGGCTTGTGGAGTGTTCTCCTTCCTTAAGGAGTGAATGCATGGTGTTACCCTACCTTAAGGGTTTGATTAATAAAGTGAATCATTTCTATATTCATATTTTGTTATTTCTAGTGATTATTTACAATTATTGGGTATATTGGTATCATTTCATATATTTGCATGTCAGATCTATAACAATGTGCATTTACTTAAATGAGAAATAGGTAGAATCATATGTACATACACATATTTAATAGATTTCTGTGAATTTAACTTAATTTATTTATAATTTATATCTTTTTTGGAAGCGTATCTAACTAGGCTATTGTGTGAGGGTGCTCAACATTCTCTCGGTGGTCAAAAAGCTCAATCAACTCATGTGCTTGGGTGTGATGGTTCTCAACCATCTCTGGGTGGTCATGAATCTCAATCGGATCATGATCCTCATCATCTCGGTAAATTATAAAATTTATTTTATTTATTTGTTAAAAGAAATTTGTACATGTAAATGAATTGTATGTACATATATGTGTACTACGTAACTATCTTTCATGTGTATAAATACATTGACATGTTTTAATATTTATGTAATTATATTGAAGGAGGACATGGCAATGTTGATCGAAGTCAACATAGGTGAAGCAGGGCAAATCAAGAAGAAGACCATATGCCAACTACCACCTATCCATCTGATATTCCTAATGAGCTTCCTTAGGAAACAAACTTCTAACAATGTACGTTACATATGTGCATAACTCATTAATCAAAATTAAAGAAAGATCTTGGAGTTTGGAGTTCCTTGTAGAGAGTTGACAAAGCTTAGAAATAGTTGTGCACTCTCTCAGTTCATTTCTTTAAATTTACAAGAACCTTGGGCCAACAACTGATGGCTTTATATATAAGATGAGGCATAGAAAGGAAATAGTGATGGGTCTTGATAAATGGGCCGAGGTAAGTAGGAGGGTTACAAAAGAACATACCAAATCTATGTTTAATTTAAAATAAGGGTAAAAAATAAAGATGCTCAAGGTGCAATATTTCAAGAACCCTAAAATAGCCCACCATTTGTATGGTAGGTTCCTTGGAGAGTATGGAAAGCTACCATTCAATGATGAGATTCTACATTTTTTTGCAAAATTGTTTTATGAAAAACTATTTTTGGGTATGAAACCTAATTATACTAACATTCCATCTAAATTTTATGGTACTGAGAGAGGTTGGACATATGAATGTAAGGGTGCATTAAGGGATAATGAATTTCCTTATCCTCTTCCACCTTTGGTACCTCAACCTCCACGTCTCATAACTTTGCGATCGGAGATGGATGCAACTTCTTAGATTAGTCAAGAAGCAAGGGATGCCATTACAGACAACATATAGGCTACATTGTCTCGAATTGATGTTGGGCTAAATAAAAAAAGAGCACGAGCTGATGCACGTGCTAATTTTGTATATAAATCATATGTGGAGATAGATAATATGAATATTGAAGAGGTTAAAGTGTATACAAAGGCTTGTCATTATGGTTGGAAAGACTTAATTGGTCATGAGGAAGAGGGCATGGGATTAGTATGTGTTAATGTTTAGGGTGGATATTTTAAGGTAATGTGTTGGCTTAGGGGGTCTTGACCCAGGTTCAGAGTTAGTTGCACCAACCAAAAAAACCTTACACTGTTGGCCCTTTCAGTAACAACCTGCATAGTGCGGGTTGTAGTCTCACTCAAAGCAGTATTGGGGAATGAAAGAACCAAGTTTCTACATTCAGAGACGAATGTGATGTCTTTCAGTACCTCAAATTTGCTTCCATGTAGATAGGTAATCTCCTAGGGCTTCTTTACTACAACTAGGTTAACTAGTTTCAAAATCTTCGTGAAGGCCTCTGGTCAGCAATTGCGGACCTAAACCAGTCAATTTATCTACTTTCGTGCATAAAAAAGTAACCCTATATTGGATTTCACATAGATATACTTAATCCATTGGAAAACATAAAAATAACAACCTGTACTTCGCGAAAGTGGCTAAGCATTCGTTTCGTACATTATTAAGGCAAATTTAGTAAATTCGCTTAGCATTCAATCATTATTCCATAAAACGTAACATTAATCAAAAACATATAATATAAATAGATGAAATGAAAATACACAATAATTCTGCAAAAAGTATTATGTATGAATCTTCAATTCACCAATTATAGACTCTCTACCCTGCACACATAGTTGATGGGATCCATGCACTCCGCTACGAAATCTACCCAGACCTCCTACACACTCAACTGTAGGAGCCTTCCCTTCTCTATCTAAGTGCAGGAAGAAGAGATTTCCTACCTTAGCTCCTGCCCAAGACAACTAAACTCTTTTCTGTACCCAATTCTTTATCCAAACATATCATCTTGTACAACTAGGACTCGCCAAGACTAAACTATTTATAGACTTTTCAATACAATGCCATGGTCTGCAGACCATGGGTGAATCTCAAAACCAGCTCAAAATGTTAATAGGGGGCTTATCCCCTTTGAATCTTATTCATCTACATGCTCCGCATCCACATATCGTAGAGGCTTTACATCTTTTACAAAATTGTATACAAAATTTGGGTTAACTAACCCCAAACTGACCTAAGGGACCCCATCCAAACATAATGTAATGTATCTGTTAATGTTGATTGACATACATTTTGTAAATTTTTTCAAATATAATCTAATAAGAATGTATCATATGTTCACCATTTGCATTTAAGTCGTCTCTTGAATGAAAAGTTTGATAACCTCATGGTGTCGAGTTTAGGTTCAAATCAAGATATGTTGAGAGATGTTAGTTTTTTTTTTAAGAGTTCATGTTGATACTATTAATTTACTTTTATTATATCAGTATTGTGAAGACATATTCGTAAAATAAAAAATTACATATATAATTAAATCTTAACATATTTCGATTACATTTGTCATTTTCGACACAACGCCACTCTCTTCCTCCCTATTAGGAGATGTGTCAAATATTCGCTTGTCACAAGTATTGAATATTTCACTTAATTTTTGTTATAAATTGAAGAAATTTTTGTTAAAAAAAAAGGAGATCTCTATCTTAAAGTCTTAAAATGTTTTAATTTTAGGTTTGTGGAGAAAATTTCCCTACTTTAGGTGCATTAGCAATGGAGTCAGCTACGAGGATAACATTGTCTAGACAATTTGAAAAAGTTGTTACTTGATTTTTTTAATATTGTGAGTTTATGCATTTCCATGTGAAATTTTAAAATTTTAATATATACATGTACATGTATTGTACATGGTATCCATAAGGTCGCAATTCAAGACAAACACCACAAGGTATTGCATGGAATTTGAAACCTTTTATAATTTTGCTTTGCTGATAAAATTCTCATTTAATTTTAAAACAGTAAAATTTAATTTTAAAGTACACAATGTTATGTATATATTCATATTACCCATGTTTTCAAGGAACCCATGATTTTGATGATAGCATGAGGATGTTGATAGATCGTATATTTTAGCGAGATTCTCTTTGATGCAAATTTTATTTGACAATATTTTGATTCTATTTACTTTCATTATGATATAAATTTTGGACATATTTAAAGTAAAACTCTTTCTTATGAATTGATATTTAATATGCTAATTTTGGAGTTTATGCATTTTGTATGATGATTCTTATAATTTTAGTAGAAGATAATATGGAATTGGATTCAAATTATTATGTTTTGTGAAGTTGTTTAATGAATAGTAAAATTGAAAATTACAAAACATGATGCATTTTGCATTCATGAATCTTATAATGGTGTATATGTCTAAAACAATCTTAACTTAAAATTGCATTATAAAATATGGTATACATTTGCATTCATGAAGAGATCATCATCTTGTATAGAAGAGCTACTATGGATGTGGGTTAATACTTAACTTTTAATATAAATTTATTCAAAGCAAACACCCTATAAAATTGGATTATAAAAGATGGTACATTTTGCATGATGCATGGTTTGATGCTTAAAGGTTTTACATTTAAGTTCACGAATATGAATCAATGAAAGTAAATTGGCATTTAATTGGTGTTGTTTGCATGATGATTCTTATAATGTTTGTATATGATTCTTAGGTTTCGTTCAAAGTTGTTTTTTCAAGTGGTTTAATGAAAAATAAAATTACAAATTACAGAACATGGTACATTTTGCATTTGAATGAACCTTATAATGGTGTAGATTTCTAAAACAAACATATAAATTAAAATTTCATTATAAAACATGGTGCATGTATAAATTATTCATTCCTGAATAGATTATCATCTTGTATAGAAGGGCTACTATGGAAGTGGGGTGATACTTAATTTTTAATATAAAGTTGCTACCCAACCTTTGATACCCTTTGTAATAGTTACAATTTCCCCATACCAACTTTTCAAGTGATATATGTTTCAAGTTAAATGATAAGTATAATGCATGCCATTTTGTATTTCATTACTACCCTTCGAAGCTCTCAGATCAACCTTTGCTTGGTTGTTCTAGTTAATTGCAATTTTTTTTGTTTGATGTAAGATTTCAAGTTATACTTTGTGAGTTTAATCAACAATAAAAAATATTTAAAATAAGTTAAATTTTATGTGATGCATGGTTTTACGCTTAAAGGTTTTACATTTAAGTTCATGAATATGGAGCAATGTTTGTAAATTTGCATAATTACAAAAATTGCAAATTACAAAACATGGTACATTTTGCATTCATGAATCTTATAATGGTGTATATGCCTAAAAAAATCATATAACTTAAAAGTGCATAATAAAACATATAGTGCCTTTCATTTTTCATTCATGAATAGATCATCATATTGTATAGAAGGGCTATTGATACTTAAGTTTTACTATAAAGGTTCTCAAAGAAAACATACTATAGTAAATTTGCATTTAGTCAGTGCTTTGGATGACTCACATATGTAGAGTTTTAGAACCCAACTTTTGATACCCTTTGTTATAGTTATAGTTTCCTCACACCAATTTTTCAAGTGATATATGTTTCAAGTTAAATGATAAGTAGAGTGCATGTCATTTCATATTTAATTATTACCTGCCAAAGTTCTCATGGATCAACCTTTGCTTAGTTGTTCTAGTTAACATCCAACTCTTTGTTTGATGTAAGGTTTCAAGTTATAGTTTGTGAGTTTAATAAAAAATAAACATTATTTAAAACATGTTACAATTTTCATGACGCGTGGTTTGATGCATAAAGGTTTACATATAAGTTCATGAATATGAAGCAATGTTTGTAAATTTTCATTTAGTTGGTACATTTTGCATGATGATTCATATAATATTAGTAGAAGATAATACGGATTTGGGTTCATTCATATATTTTGTGAAGTTTTTTTGTCGAGTTGTTTAATGAATAATACAATTTCAAATTACAAAAACATGGTACATTTTGCAGTAAAGAATCTTAAAATGGTACATTATGACTTAAAATTACAGATTATAAAACATAGTACATGTATACATTTTTCATTCAAGAATAGATCATCATCTCGTATAGAAGAGATACTATGGATATGGGTTGATAATTGACTTTTAATATAAAGTTGTTCAAAGAAAACGTACTATAAAATTGCATTATAAAACATGCATTCTAAATTACCTTTTTTGTCTTAAAGTGTACTTTCAGATACTATTGTATTTTTTATGAAATTTGAGAAAGCTTAGAGTGTGAGAGTTAAAAATTGAAATTTTGAACCAACTGAGATTGCATTAATCTCAAAAGTTGCATTAAAGTAAATGAATTTTCAAATATTAAATACTATGTGTGGATCATGCATTGTTAGTCTCAATAGGTTTTGTATGCACTACATGTATAGGAAAAACACAATAAAATACATTTTCTTGAGATATTGAGATGTACAAGAGATACAAAACCTTTGAAATTGATGCTAATGTGATTTTAATAAAGTAAATAATGTTCCTAAGATAGCAATAAAAATATATGAAAGATAAAATGGTGACATATAAAAGAAAAATGCAGTGCAAACATGATAGGTGTATAATCAACAACAAAGAAGAAAATTGTGATGTGCTACCTCCATACATTATAGTTGTATTTGGGATGTATGAATTTCTTTTTAACTTAATAGCAAAGCCACCCTATTAATGAAAATAATTTTGTAATACTTAGTAATAGCTAGAATGAACAACTTAAGATTGCACAAAAAGAAAGGCCAACAATCTACTTGAACTATTTCTCAAAGATGGATACAAGGAGAAGATATTGTTGGATAGTTCAATTAAAAAAAATTGTAATGGAATCCAATCCTCAATGCTCTGTTCATGGTTAGTTTTTGACATTTTCAATTTTTTGAATTTTAATTTTTTTCTTGATTGGACTTCTATCAACTTTATGTGTGTTGCACACACTAAGTGACTATACTGACAACTTACGACATGGGGTTGATAGTCTTTAAAGTAAATATGGCTCTTGGTTTGATGAGTTTCTTGGAAAAAAAAATCATAATAGACCCTCTTTCATATATAAAATCGTTACCATCATATTCCCCTAAGAATTTCATCTTTCATTTAGTGCACCACATCAAATAATACTTTTTTATGGATGCTACGTGTTATAGATATTGTATTGTAACACTATAAAGATAAGAATATACTAAGAATATTTTTGATTTTTTCATTTTGGGTTTCAAGGGTAAAATCTCTATGTAAATTTGTGTGTATGATTATGTCTCTTTTATTTTCATTAGCAATCTATGTTGTAGTGATTGACTGTGTAACACTCCTCCATTGTATGTAAAACTATGCTAACCTAAGCAAAGAAAATCTAGGCCTGGTGTGTAACAAGAAAAATCAATACTTTATTATTACATAAATAAATAATTTAATTGCTTGGAAAAGCGAAACACCAAGAGATGAGATTGTTGCCAATGGATAATTCTTTCATGATAAGGCTTCTAGATCTAATTCTAGATAAGCTTGATGTATTTGAGATAATTATCCATTAAGTTACTTAGCTTAAGAAAGATGATAAGTGTAAGAAAAACATAAAAGCCTTGCAGGAGAGAAAGGAAAGATTTTATGAGGAAAAGCCTCGTAGGAGAGAAAGGCGAGCTTTTCTAAAAAACTCCTAGGTGAATGGATAAAAAGTTCCATAGAAGCAGAATGTCGCTAATGAAAACCATATCATGCAAGAGGGTATTAAATACCCATCAAAGTGATAAAAAATATGTAATTGATCCATGGAAAGAGCTCTCGGCTCAGTGGTGAATTGGTGAAAGCCAATGTCTATGAGATGATTATATGTGGTGGTATGGGAAAATTATTGCACATAAATGTCATTCAAGTTGAGTTTAGTAAAGGAATCCAATAACTGGGTTTTATACAATAATTGTTATGTGGCACATCTTGAAACTTAAGCGCTATCTCCGTTTTTAAGAGGGTGAATAGTAGGTCTAATATACTATATCTACATAATTACATTCTAAGGCTTTAATTGGGTAAACCTATGGTTTAGGTCAGATATGTTATGCATTATAGAGTGGAATGGATCCACTGAGGCTTGTATTACATAAGATACATTTATGTCTTCTTTGGACGATGTCAGTATGACTATGATCATGATTCATGGTGATGATAGGAAAATTTTCTATTAATGCTAATGTTGAGTCATCAAGAATGGTCTTGGTTGCATGCCATGAATTTTTCCTCTACGTTGTAAGGTTGAGTTGAAATGTAAGTCTTATAATTTGATATAAAGGTTACCATCATGTATGTAGTAAAGCATAGGAGAGGTCTGTAGTATGGTGCTAGGGGATATGGTGCATTACTTTTGATATTGTCAAATTTTTAGAGTATGTGTATAGTTGCATGATTAGTATTTGTTCAAGAAACGATGGAATAAATATGCCTATGAAGGCTATTGAAGCTAATTTTGAATGATGGTTATTTAAGGAAAGGGAGCTTGGTAGGTAATTGGCAAATTAGGCTAGGGGTATGTGACAAATGGTATCAAAGCTTAAGTTCCAACCTTTCGGCCTATGGGCCAATTCACCTTTGTAGGATATGAATAAGTTTCAGGTCTTGAATTTGGCCTTATACTAATAAGAAGTTTAATGGAGGGTTCGGGTTATGAGTGCCAAATATGCAAGAATCCATAATGGTGGAAATTAAATCCTAAAATCACTATGGAAGGGACATTTTGTTAGAATAACAATATAATGTAATGTGTTATATATATTATATTGATTAATTAATGTCTTGACCAATATTCAAAATTTATAACTCTCCATGAAAATGAATTAAAATATATTAAAAAATTGTAAAGGGCATATTTAACAATGTACAGGTTATATGGCCATGACCAAATTTATAAAAAATCTATGACCGCTATTTACAAAATTCTTGGCATTAATTGAGAAAATATATTTAGTCTCATAAATGCATGTGCATTCTGGTGCGTTGATATGGACCACTACATACCATGGATTAAATTATGTAGAGTTAGTCAAAATAGTCAAGAGCATAAGGTGTTTAATTTCTAATGGCCAACTATTGCAAAGGCAAAGTCGCGCAGGGTTTAAGGACCAAAAAGATTTTGGAAATTCTCATTCAACGCTTCAAAAATGAAGGAAATGACAGTTAAAGCCGACTCTTTGTCATTTTCTCTAGATAAATTTGATGTTAAAGTTTAAACTGCACTATACGTAGAGAAACACTGCCCCTGCCTCAGCTCAGGTGAATTGAATGGCTTCATGGAAAGCTCAGGGAAAAATTGATCCCTTTCATGCTATGTACAAGATCCCCATCATACGAAACCCCTATGGAAAAGCCAAGCACCTTCATCCCATCGAGAAGGACCTGACTAGAAAGTTATTAATGTAGGAGACCACATTAACAATGCATGGAAGGACATGGCCCTAGTGATGAAGTAGCAAAACTAGTCTTTGGAAGCCATCAAGGCCATTATGTCCTTCAGACATCTTTGCGCATAGTGAGCGGAGGAGTCTCTTGATCAAGTGCTCATTCATCTCTACAATAAATACAGAAAATTGGATGAATAGATTAGTTGTTGAAGCATAAGCACTACTCAATTCATCAAGGCATTTCCTAGAAAATCCACCAAAACTTCATGATCGTAAGGCAAGAGTGACACGTCATTAATTAGATTCTGGTTTAAAAAAAAAAGTCCAATCCATTGAGAGGGAGTTAATGCCTCCTATATTTGATGTGTGGGAGTTCATCAAATGTTGGGATTCTAGACACCACATATCTCCACAATGGTATGATATTGTCCACTTTGGGCCTAAGCCCTCATGGATTTGCTTTTGGACTTACCCCAGAAGGCCTCATACCAATGGAGATATTT
>APFE031598620.1:241374-262632 GCA_000404065.3 Pinus taeda
TAAGAATCCGGCCTATCATAGTAAATCAAATCATATACCGATCAAGTACCATTTTGTAAGACAGGTTATCACTGAAAGAGGAGTCTCTCTGGAAAAGGTGCATACAAAGGAGAACTGTGCAGACATGTTCACGAAAACAGTTTTGTTAGAGAAGCTACACTGGTGTTTGGCTTCTCTTGGCTTGTAGAAAAGAAAAAATAATAATAACAGGGCATCATGCTAATTTTTGTCAAGGTGGAGATTGTTGAGATTTTCTGTTTGGAATCAAATAGGCAAAAATCTCCGAAGGTGACAACAATAGAATTCAGGTCCTAGATTAACTCCAGTTTGTTGGGAGGCAGTTAATGCCTCCTATATTTGATGTGAAGGAGTTAATGAGGCTGTTAGATTCTCTATGCTATATAACAGGCAATCATTCAGATGTTGGCTAAGAGTGTGTGAGAGTTTTGTGAGGATTTCATGATGTAATCTCCTGTTTTGATTAATAAATTCCTGATGCCTATGTTGTGTGGACGTAGCCCAGATTGGTTGGGTGAACCACGTTAAACTTTTGTGTTTTATGTGCTTGATTTATTCTGCTCTGTGTTTATTTGATTATGCTGTGCCTCTGGATTCCAACATTGAGATTCAAAGCATCCCCTGGATCGAGTCATTTGATCAAATTCGATTGGATAGGAATCTGGATACCCAAATTGGATAGGGGATGTTGCAAATTCTGCTTTGGTCAGAGAAAATCATGGTAAGGATGATTATTTCCTATCAATCCACAAAAAGCATTTTTGTGCTTGCTTTATCTACTAAACTAAAAATGTTTCCTTAGCAAGATAATGGTTATCTAGCTTTATAATCGAATCTTTACGAAGGCAACGCATATCATAAAGGAAATTCTCATTAAATAAGTAGGGCTTTCCTTCATTCTCTACATGGAAGTAGGAAGTTGGTCATCCAAGTGTAGGGATTGATATTCTAGAGGTACACCTACACATATCTTCATTTTTATTGTAGGTGTATGTAAAACTTGACTCAAGGGAGAGAAGTTCTAGTCTGGCCAGGAAAGATGAAATGGAACGAAAGCCTTTCTGAAACCTCCTATTGTTTAAAATGGAGATTCTACATAATACCATCTCATAAATGTTTAGTTTGAATTTTGATATTTATCTAATGCATGGACGTCCGGTGCAGATCAACGTCATTTCATCGCAAATGATAATTGAAATACATAGAAATAATGGTAATTGTTTTTTTTTTTTTATGGATGTTATTATAATATTCCTGGCCTTAGGCCTGAATCCTAAATTCGAAGTCATAATTCGATGCCAACTGTCGCTATCCACCAAGCCTACATTAGTGCTCATACAAGGCATCGAGAGGAGCAACTCACAGGAGCAAATGGATGTCAACGACTGCTACATGGGAACGTTTCTCATGCGTACATTCCGTGTCATGAGAAATATGGGTAATACAACGTCATATGACTTCCAATTTTTCTTATAGTCGGTCAGGTATGTTGCATGTGTCTAGTTTGTATGTTGAGAACATGCTTTCTAGATGCGGACTTCAAGTTTTCCTAGGGTTAAAGCGAATATTAAGTCCAGTAAAGATAGAAAATTAATTAAAAATGATGGTATAAGTGTGGGAAATTCTCCAATCTCATTGATATAAATAGCAAATGAATGTACTCCATCAAAGTTTAAATGGCTCTTTTAATTGATCTTCGTTTGGAATATATTACACAATTATAATAATATTAATAACGACTTAATATGAATATATGAATTTTCAAGTGCAGGACAAGGCTCAAGTTCATGTTAATTCATGATATTTTGGAGTAATTTATGTCTAAATGTTTTTGGAAGATTCTTCCCAGATTTAATAATTATGAAAGCATATATTAATCCATTAGATTATAATTGGAATATTTTATTACATTTCAATATTTATGAATGAATTTATTTTATCAATTAATTAGCTCAAATATCAAAATTAAAAAAAAAAAAAGTGTCTATATGCATTCAGTTATAAAAACGTGATTGACTCTCACACGGATCTGTATAAAGAGAAGAGCTAGAGTAGTAATGTTTCAATAAGGATGCATAAACCTTGATTTTTCTATGCTCCGGAATATATCATTTGAAGGTCCTTGTTCTAATTCCATCTGAATGCAATAATAAGACGTCTCGTAGTGGAGGAATAATGGTTTATTCTACACAAGTTTCAGCATCACAATAATAATTTCCCTCCCTGATATGGTAGCTTAAGATTACAGAGTTATAATTATGCATTGCTTGTTTATCTTGAAATTCGCAAGTCTATGTATTATGGTGGATGCATTATGGTAGTTGGATATGCACAACTACATAATTATCCTAAAATTGGTGTTCATGGTCGAAGGTACAAATTATGTATAACCAAGCTACACAAATGTGTGTCTATATGTTTATATAAGTTATTTTTTTATTTTGCATAAAGCGGCCCATGAAAATGTGAATGGAATCCCTAGAGTTATGTGGTTAAATGATATTGAGAAGTAAAACTATCTTATCGATGTGGGAAAAGATTGGGTAAGAAGAAGCAAAAAGAGAAATAAAAGCTTATGATATTATATTATGATTCTGTTGACAACTTTAATAATTAAAGCATTCATTATGAGCTAGGTATACCAATGAATCCCACTAATTATAATAACAACAAAGCTTGAGACACGAGGTTCCCTACCAAGGGAGGATCCCAAGAATAACCAATGCAAGTGCCCAAATCTAATTATTTTTTTATAAATATAGTAGCCTCGGGGGAGGATAAACCCTAAAAAACTATGTTGGAATAAATAATGCTTTCATGCTGAATTGTAGGGGAGAAATGAGCAATGCAAAGAAAAAACAATAAATAACATATTGGTTATTTCAATAAGTAAAAATGGGTCAATCATACACTAATTATATATATACATATACGTATGTAGGGGAGAAATGAGCAATGCAAAGAAAAACAATAAATAACATATTGGTTATTTCAATAAGTAAAAATGGGTCAATCATACACTGATTATATATATACGTATACCTATACCTATACCTATACCTATACCTATACATATACATATACATATACATATACATATATATATACATATTATGGGCCTACTTATTGAGTATTAGAAATTTCATGCACCGGGTTAATGAGTTATTATATCCTTGAATTAGAGAAGGCTCAATTACTAAACACCTTGACATAAGAGTAAAAGCCTATAATCAGGGCTAGAAAGGATAATTGATATGAAAGTTACGAATAAATGACGGTGGTGAATATGTGTTTTTTTAAACTATAGTAATTTGATGGATTTTTAGTGATATGATCATCATATCATTTTCTCATATTAAAATTATATTATGAGGACATATATTAATGAGTTACAAACTAATTCAGGTAAATATAGTCCAATCAATAACATAACTTAATGGAATAAAGTTTATACTCTTAGATATTTAAAGAAAGGATGAAAGATAAGGGAGAGGAACAAGTATTTTCCCATATAATATGTGGAAATGTCAAAGATAAAGTATGTAGAGGGAATATATATAAATCACTGAAAGAAAACTCACGACATTCTATCAACGTTAACAAGAGATTGATGGTAAATTAATTTTCATCCTAGAATAATTTCTGAAGATCTTCTAAAGAAAATTGTATTTATTCAGGAAGTTCTCCTGAAATATCATTAAGCTAGTCAAAGATAGGTCTCTCTATGTGGAACGACACCATTTAAACTTAAAAGTGCCTTCCAATTTAGTATTTTGTATTAATTAAGGCATCTAAATGTAAGGATGTGGTTCATTGGTCATTGGTTGAACCATTTAATTAACCCTTAGTGGGAATGCTCCAAATACACATTGAGTGAGGAAGCAAAACCTTATCGGGTTATTATGCATAGACATGCATATCTTAGAACCTACTGGTCTTTGTTGAGTAAAGAAATATCTACAAAATTGTAAGTGAGATATGCAATAGTCACAAAGTATATTCCAATCTAGACTAAACCAGGGTCGAGGTTGTCAAGAGTGTGCATAAATGTAATACAACATATTGTATTCATATTATAGAAGGCATCATATTTTTATGATTTTAGTAATAAGTTCTTGGGGACTCGCACCCAAAAGTACATTTAGAGCAAATACACGATGGAGTGTAAAAGTAATATTGGTGAAAAAATCAAAGATGCATTCTCAAGTTCACTTAAAGTTCAATATGAAATTGCAACTCAAAGTATACAACTTCAAAATTCACAAACTTGATGTCTATATCATCTAGATATAAATGAGATTCTGTTAAGATCACACAAATAAGAACCTGCAGTAGGAAGAAGATGCTTCCAATATAATGATTACAGAACTTACAAATGTACTTCTTATGGGAAGTGTTATGAAAAATATATTTAAATAAAGTATACATGTTTTATGAAATGACCAGCAGATTAGATACGTTGGTGGTGGATGCACTTGAATTAGAAGTAGAGTAGTTCAAATCACCTAAATGACTAACCAGAAGTATACACTAGATCTGGAGCATGACTGCCCTGGATTAATCAACAAATTGTTGGTAAACCAGAAGTCTTTGCATTAATACAACCTATGATGATGAGCTAAGTAAAATAATACATAAATCAAGTAAAGTATGACATATAAAAATGTTCTTAACAATGAAAAGAGAGAATAACAAACTAGGCAATAGCTCATTGTTGAATCATTACAATTCTTTAACCATATGGAATAATTAGGTGGTACTGGTAATAAGGATGGTTGTACAGAAAGATATTGGGTATATAGAAAATTACTACAACAAATAGACAACCATATAATATGGAATGTACATTTTGTACCACTATCAAACAATCTTGAAGAAATTTGCCGGTTAGATTGCCTTAAATGGACTAATTTGTTTTGAATAAGACAACATAACAAGTACTGTCTAAACAACATAGGAAATCGTGTTAATTAACATGAAATTGATAAATGAGTTATATTATTTTGTTACCAGGGGCATTTTAATGTTTAAAAAGAAGTGTAAATAGGTGAATAATTTAGATTCACACCATAGTAGACATAGTACCTAAAAAACTTGGAGGGTGTGGAATTGAGAATATTATATTATAACTCATGTATGAGAGGTGCATGTATTTGCATACGGGTTGTTCAATTGAGTTTGAATATACATGAAATTATTCATGGTCAACAAGGGGTTGGAAGAGGTATAAAAATAGCAACAATAAAGCTTATGACATGATTAGTTAAGTATGGAGTACTTTTAAGTACCAAACAGTCATGTTTTGTTAAAGACAAAGTTAAGTTTGTTATTGGACTTCAAATATAACATACTAACTACCATAGTCAATAGTCTTCTTCAGGATTAAGTGGAGGTCATATTCCATTGTTGATAAAATGTTACCTAAAGTTGTTGGTATAATAAAGTCATGCATCAATGTTACCATTTTGTTGAAATTATCCTGCAACCCCACAATACATGAAAATGAGTAGTTAAATAAAAGCACTTGAATACTTGGACATAAAAAATATTTACATATGCTTTGATTGTAGGTATTGAATAGGTCTCTGAAATTCCTTATTCCCCAGTCAACAAACCAAGCATGGTTGGATTGGATTTGCCTAAATGCAGTATGAATAATTGAAGGAATTTTTGGCATAATACTAACATGGTGAAAACATATAGAGGAAGTATATGTCATGCAGGTAATGCCATGGACATTGGTATGGTGTATAAGTTGTACACGTGGGACTAGGTACAAGAAGTACATATGGTACTGGTATGAAGGAATAATATGTATAATTGTGTGTGTGTAATGACTTGTGAAGGTGTGCATGAATACATTGTGGGATTGTCTGTAATGAAACTAAGGATAAGTTTCCGTATTTTTTTTAGTATTAATATACATAAGACATATGAATCTTCTTTATGATGGTATGATTTTGATGGTTATATTGAGCTAATCTGATATGATATTTTATACATGTGATTAGTCAAATGTGCTAGTTGACTTGTTGTGACTAATGCAGTGAAACTGCAGGAAGCAAGTGTTCAATAATAACACAAAGGATTTGGAAGAATGTAGGGGAATAACATACATTTCCTCAATTACAAGGAACATGAGGAAAAATATTTAAAATATAGGAAACATGACCCATAGTTACTAAAATAGTACAATTGTATATCAAGTTGTGATATTAACTGTTGTAAACAAAGTAGAGTTCTACATCTAAAATCTCTCACAAAATTATTTGAAACAAATGATATAGGTAGCGATGGAAGGAAATGCCCTGGGAGAAATTCTTTGTCACCACTATATATCGGAAGATCTGTATCAAATGGCAAGGACATGGGAGTGTGTAAATTCAGAAACAACTACCGGTGAACGAGGAAATATTGTAAGATGCAGTCATACACTGAGGATGGTGTAAACATAAGTGGGGGAAGTATGTAACACCCCTCCATTATATGTAAAACTATGCTAACATAAGAAAAGAAAATATAGGTTTAATGTGTAACAAGAAAAATCAATACTTTATTATTACGTAAATAAATAATTTAATCACTTGGAAAAGCAAGAAATTAGGAGATGAGATTCTTGCCAAGGGATAATTATTTGATGATAAGGCTTCTAGATCTAATTTTAGATAAGCTTGATGGATTGGAGATAAATATCCATTAAGTTACTTAGCTGAAGAAAAATTGCAAGTGTAAGAAAAACATAAAATCCTTGCGGGAGAGAAAGAAAAGATTTAATGAGGAAAAGCCTCGTGGGAGAGAAAGGTGAGATTTTCTGAGAAAAGCCTAGGTGAATGGATAAAAAAGTCCATAAAAGCGGGAAACCGCTAATGGAATCCATATCATGAAAGAGGGTATTAAATACCCATAGAAGAGACCAACAACATGTAGTTGATCCATGGCAAGAACTCTTCACTCAAGGGTGAATTGGTGAAAGCCAGTTATAGGTTGGGTAGCAGTGCTCGACTTTCCAAGTGACATTCTTTTAGATAATTTGGTTTGTATGTGATGTTTTGTATGTTGGATTCCTACCCTCTGTATTTTCAATTCCTATAGCATATGTTAGAAATTGCTTGAGTTGTCCTTACTATGAGATATTGTACGTGATCACTAAGCATGTGTAGAATTGCATGTGTTAACTATGTCTATGAGATGATTATATGTGGTGGTATGGGAGAATTATTGCACATAAATGTCATCCAAGTTAATTTTAGTAAAGGAATCTAATAAATGGGTTTTATACAATAACTTTTATGTGGCACATCTTGAAACTTAGGTGCTATCTCATTTTTTAAGATGGTGAATAGTAGGCCTGTTGGGCTAATTTATTGACTAAATTAACACAAGTATTTAATTATCAATCCGAGTTTGTAAAACTTGGAGGCAAATCCACTGTATGTGGACATCAAATATAATCAAGTTTATAAGATAAAATTTGGAGATTTAAAGAAGTACATATTACAAATATAAAACTATTTTAACAATTTCTAATTCATTTATGTAATATATGAGGGAAGAGGCTCCTAACTTAGGAGAACCAGGTTGTCCTTCCCTACAATACTACTTTCATGAAGATAAATCTAAGAGCACGAATTAACAATGGTTTATGATGCAAAAGATGTAAAAGAAGAGGCTCCTAAATAAGGAGGTCCAGATTGTCCTTCTTCACAATCCTACCATATCACAATCACCATTGCTTCAAACCAGAAATGCAGCAATAACTTCAAATAAGAAATGGAGAACGAAATTCAGTTTTAGTTCAAGATCAAATAGAAGGAGAATTTAACTTAAATTCTTGTGTGTCCCTTCATATGTAGATTAGAATTAAACCAATATTCATTCATCAATAATCACACATCTAAATACAGTTGAAATAAGAAATAAACTATGAAAACTATGAAAATTGAACCAAGAAGTGTACTTAGCTTGGTGTGGGGACCCTCCACCCTTGCCTTGCACACTTGAAGAAATCTTAGCTACAGCAACTTCAGTAAATCAACCAAGCATGAACAACAAATTGAAATGAAACAGGTTCTTCAAATTAGCTTCCAACTCCAAAGTGTCTTAGCATAAAAGTTACATATAAATTCCATTTATAAGCCATCAAAGTCTTGGCTTTAAATAGAGGTTTTGTGAAACAAAATGATCTATGTTATCTCTAACACTCATATATACTCATATCCACCTATCTAAGTCGAACTCAACCAATTCATCCCAAGAAATATGGTCAATCCCATAAAATCTCAAAACTGCCCTATTTCCTAGGGATTTTCTGGTGACTAGTCATGTTTGACCAGCCTTCACCAGGCCTAATAAAGCTTGTTTTGACCGAACCAAGAGGAGTTAGCTTAGTCCTAATTCCCAAGATTTCCATTTATGCATCCAACTTGAGCCCAAGTGTCCTGCAAATATGTCATCCACATAGCTATTACGAGAATTTCTGATTCAGTCCAAAATTGCACTTGAAACTCAATTTTCCTAAAGACTTCTAGAAATTGCAAAATTAAAATTAAACACCTGAATATGCATAAAATACATCAAAATGGGATGGATGTGATGGAAAATGGATGGAAAATATAAATATTAGGTAAGTTTCCTTAAGCAAAAATAGACCAAAACTGAGGGCCAACATCTCCCCCTTGCTGATCTTCAAGCATGTCCTCATGCTTGCTTCTTCCTTCTGACTTTTTACTTCTCTATGCTGACTGATCTACTGATGTACCTGTGGCTCTGTCCATTGAAGACGAAGCTTTCTCTTGAGCTACCTGGAAAAGAATATCTCTACCTTCATGTACTTTTTCTCTTTTCTTGTAGATGACATTCTTTACCTATCAGTGGAAAAATTATGGCTTGGGCTATGTATTCTAGAGTGATGGGAACAAGAATGCTTCTGATGTATGATGAGGTTTCACCATTAACATAAAAAATTTAAAAACTTTACACTATTCCTCCGCTGATGATAAAATGCCAATATATCATTTTGGATGAGCAGCTTTAGAGAAGACAACAAATAAAACTTGAATTTTGCAATACATTCTGACACAGGGTTCATGTCCTTCTCAAAATATCAACAATTTTACTCAAAGGATCCAATATCCAGTTGCCCTTACATCTCACTAAAATAAGCCAATTTTTTTTATGTCTAGGCATTCACTTTCAATTTAGCCACTGGTTTACCCACGTAATCTGCAAAATATGGGTCAAAAGAGCTATAAAAATATCCCAAATAGAAATGAATTTGAGAAAATTGCTCGCGCGGAGCCTAATTAGGCTCGTTCTGAAGAAAACCCATGTTTTAATTTTTCAAATTTCTGTTTCATTTGCCCAGAAAAAGCAACAAAAAAAATAGTGGCCTTTTAAGAATTGAAATAACCAGTTTCTGTTCTATCCATGCAATCAATCATTCTCCTGTATATACCTCTATAAAAAAAAACTGAACTTTGTTTTGAAATTGAAATATATGAAGAAAACAAAAATCGTGTTATAATTTTTGTTTTTCTACTTATAATCGCAGAATAATGTTTTCCACTAAGTTTGAATTGAGGCTCTATATGTAAATCATCATGCAATACTTGTTTTCTGCCCAATAACTAGGATACAATACTATTCCATAACCAATATTTAGCACTGCATAGGTTATATATATAAAACTTCCTTGCTCACTGTTCAAATGACTTATATAAACCATTGCACTGTTTAATCACATGACAATCAATGTAAATTTGGCTTTGCACTGGCAAATATAAACTCAAATCTTCAAACATAAGCGCACACTTTGTTTTTAAAGACCCATTCCTTCATGTATCAAACTGAAACTCGACTATTTGACCATAAGAACGCATGGACAAATGTAGTTTTCGGCTCAGTAAACTACAAGTCTTCACTCAAACTTTTCATTCATTACTTCAACATACAGTCAAACCATAATAAATATTTGATTTCATGGAGAACTGAGATCAGTCAGATGATTTATTTTGATTGTCTCCATCTCTCAGTTAACAGCCCATTTATTAATGTGAAGCTAGTTCCTCGTGCATTATTTGTGCAAGCAAACTCACTGTGCTATTAATCTGAAGCCATGTCATCGTGCAAACAATCAATTTTAGTATGCAAACATTGTGTTTTAGATGCAAACTTGGTGATTTTACAAAGTATACTTGACTATTGTTGAAGAAGTGGCATGATCCCCTTGATTCGTGGCCCAATTAGTTGCATTTCATATCATTTCTCCCTATTAAACACACTTATTTTTTGACTGGTGGCATAAATGAATTTTAATAAATGACAGACAGTTCTTAACAAAGAGTTCGGCGATCATGATCCCGACTTTACCTCTGCAATCTTCTTCAAAATAGAAGCAAATCAAATCTAGTCTTACCTGAAATTTCCACAAGATTCTGGACAACCAACTGGTGCTATTTACCTACTTATCTCTTCACAGACTCAACTGTTTTTATCCTCTCCTCCGCTGCCAAAATGTTTTGCTTCTCTATCGACTTACCCTTCTTATCTCTCCAAGTCCTCAGCGCTATATTTCTTGCTCCCCTTTCTCAGTTTGATATCTTTCCTTCCTGCGTTTTATTTGTAAAACCATTTTTTTCTTTCAACTTTATGCTAATGGCATCTACCATTTTCCCGAGCCTCTCAACAGCTGTGATGGAAACAAATTTATGGTTCTGATCTACAACAATGGCAGAGCTCTTCTTTACTGAATGCACAGGGTTTATTTTAAAACGTTTTTACCATTTTACTATCCTATTGACTGTAGTTGTAGCTCTGTTAAAACGCACAAGGTATTTTACAAAAACGTTTTTTGTTGTCCTATTGACTAGATATCATGCACAGAACCTTTGAATTTTCTATATTAAATAGCATCAAACGTTCATTGCATTATAACTCAGGTTGATTCATTATGTTGCTGCCGATATACCTTATGATTCATGGCTATTTCCTCCAATCTGTTGTAGTTGTCCTGCAACCAACCCGCAATACTATCGTGGCTTATCCTTTGACTATCATATGTTTTGTTTGTTTTGATTTCCACGTTGTTGCATGAAGCATGGTTTTCTTTTTCACTTTCACTACTACCTACAATGGCTTGCATTCACTGTTCTTCACTTTTCATTTTATTTCCATTATATGAACCATACACTTCATAAATCATTTTCATTTAATGGCTTATTAAAATGATATTAACCTTACTCTTTACCATATGCTTGATATCGTTGTATATTTCCATAAGGTTTTCCATCATAGCTTCACCTTATTGCATCATATCCTTATGCAATGATAAGGTTTAATCATTTCAATTTTGTTTGCTTGATGTTCCATATGTATTTCAATAAATCTCTTAATTTTAAAATGACCATTTAGGTCATGTTTAAAATTATCTCCATAATACTAATGTTTACTATGGTTGTGCAGATTTTGACTTATTAAATCCTCATTTTGATCCTTTTACTTTATGGAAAAATACTTAGGGTTATGGTTATGAAATGAATATGGAATATAGAAAATAAATATAGGTAAATGTAGAAAAATATTTTAGGGTTATGAGATGGAATGAATACAGGATTAGGTCTAAGATAATGGGTGTAGGATGAGGAAAATGAAATGAATATGCATTCAGGTATTAATTCAATTTTAACAAAGTCTAAAAATTTCTACAAAAAATTGAATTTACAAGAGAAAAATTGTGCACTTACTATTCTTGTACTTCCCTGTAGTATTAGATGAATGTTGTTGTTCTTTAACAATACTGGATGAAATTGTCTTGTTCAAATATCTTAGATAGATAGAAACATAGAGCTTATTTATGCTTCCTGTTCTACGTTCTTCATTGATTCTGGTGCATTGATTGTTGATGTCATTCAGGTCCCTCTGCAATTGATTTATGATAACTCAGGTCCCTTCTGTCATGTACATTTTTATGCAATATATACATGTTTTTGCTAACATTTCAGGTCCCTTTGCAATTGATTTCAAAAATATTTCACGTCCCAACTGCCAACAATACAAGTTCCGTCGTCAATTTAGCTGCACAACTAAGTTTCTTTTTGTGAACCTTCCCCCCTTGCTGATGGGAAGACTTGTCCTCAAGTCTTGTTTATTTTGGAGGATGATTCCTGCAAACTCAAGCAAAAGAAATGGTAAAACAAAATAGAGAATTCATATTGGCCAAACAAGTTGGTTTTCCTATATGAATTCGAGTTTGTATTGTGCTACTTTCGTGGATTTTCACAACCAAACTCCTTTATTATTTTTGACCTTCTTCTTTTTTTTTTTATTTTATTTTATTATTATTATTATTATTATTATTATTATTATTATTATTATTTTTTTTTTTTTTTTTTTTTTTTTTTTTGGATGGAGGTGGGGTGTAATGGAGTAGGGAAGTATGAAAAGCTTATGGAAATAGGTTATATTGAAGTCATGAGATAGTAGTAAATGGATAGATAATAAATCTTGGACTTCAACATGCATGGTCGTGGAGCTTAACGTACAGTATGGATGATGAACAATATGAATTCAAATCATGAACAAATGATGATGATCAAATCATGAACAATATGAATTCAATATGAAAGGCTTCTTTGGAGATTGATGTGACTTGACATGGTACTGAACTTGACTACTTCTTCTGATGATTATCTTCATGTCTTTTTGCCTACCTTGATCTCGATCATGTTGTAGGGTTTGTTGGTGTTGTTGGTCAGTAGCTAAGAGCAAGCGTCAAGAGTTTGAGTTTCAATGGATGAACTCAACATCAAGTGAATTTTCACTTTGCTTTGACTTGAACATTTGTATTCATATTCTAGAATATGAATTGGACTTTGAAAATTACTTCATCCATGGAGTTCACTCCTTCATTCTTCCTATGACCTGCAAAAACATAGCACTTGCCTGCAATACAACATTAAATGATGGAGGAAGAGAGGTGTAAAGTCTCTCTTCTTCCAATAAACATGTAAATCATTACAAGCATTGCTTAGAAAACAAGTCCAAAGTTGATATACAAAAAAAATGCATTTATTTACCCCTTGTGGAATGGTGGCCAGCCAAGACCTCCTAATGGTATTTTGTTTACAAAATATTTGTTTTATATCCAATTAGAGTGATTCCAAAGCCAAGTTTAAGTGAATTCATATGGCTACCTCCTGTATAAACAGGTTTTCAAAATGATTTAAAGTGATATGGAGTGCCATGTTTGATAGAGCTGCTTGTTAATTTTTAACTTAGACCAACAATCACTATTTGAAATGTAAGTTCTTCGATAAAAATCAGATCGATGTGATTCCCATGTAGTCCTTTCAAATGACTTTTGGACAATGATTTGAAGAAATTGTTTGAAACAAATTTATTATGGAAGTCTTATTGTGAATTCTTTCTACTTGTTTATTTATTCTATTCTATCCTATTCTATTTTAGAAAAATAATTCATTCTCTCAAGTATAAGAGAATTTCCATTTCATCCATTTTCATAACAAGATCATAAGTTAACTCATATCCAATCTTGAAAAATATACTTTAATGAAATTTTGGACATGAAGATTTATTTGATCAAGATTTGATGAGAAAGAATGTTTAATAATGGAGTAGAGTTGTGAGCTAATGACTAGTTGAAACCAAGTTTTAAGATAATCTTTGTCTGCTTGGTTCTCATTAATTGTCATAGCACAAAACTCTTCTTGTGGTACTTGTTCAAAATCTTGTATGCACAAGGAATCGTGTGATATACTTGCTAAAAATTCTTCAATTTCTGGATCTAATGTTTGATTTTCATTTCTTGTGATCCATGACTCATTCACCTCCTCACAAAGATAGCTAGACGAAAGTTCTAGATTCTCGTCCTATGGATCATCTTCATGGATTTTTTGTTGCTCTTCTATCCTTTGACATAAATATTCATCCCTAGTGAGCATTCTAAATTGAGGACAAGGACTTGAGAATAGTTTTGTAGTGGCATACCCTCCTTCTCTAAATGATTTCTTTAACATCACTTTTTAGATCTTGTCTTGCAAATGGATTTTGTAGTTATTTTTTATTTTATGTTTTTGTTGGGGGGGTTTGTTTTGGGAAATCTACTTCTAGGATCTCTATTTCTAAGCATAAAGAAACATAACTAAGAGAAATGTATACTAACTAAATTTTTTAGTGTTTTTGTTTATATTCTATTTGACTATGCTGAAAATTACCTCCCCAGCAACGACGCCAAAATGTTGGGCTAATTTATTGACTAAATTAACACAAGTATTTAATTATCAATCCGGGTTTGTAAAACTTGGAGGCAAATCCACTGTATATGGACATCAAATATAATCAAGTTTAGAAGATAAAATTTGGAGATTTAAAGAAGTACATATTACAAATATAAACCTATTTTAACAATTTCTAATTCATTTATGTAATATATGAGGGAAGAGGCTTCTAACTTAGGAGAACCAGGTTATCCTTCCCTACAATACTACTTTCATGAAGATAAATCTAAGAGCAGTAATTAACAATGGTTTATGATGTAGAAGATGTAAAAGAAGAGGCTCCTAACTAAGGAGGTCCAGATTGTCCTCCTTCACAATCCTACCATATCACAATCACCATTGCTTCAAACCAGAAATGCAGCAATAACTTCAAATAAGAAATGGAGGATGAAATTCAGTTTTAGTTCAAGATCAAATAGAAGGAGAATTTAACTTAAATTCTTGTGTGTCCCTTCATATTTAGATAAGAATCAAACCAATATTCATTCAACAATCATCACACATCTAAATACATTTGAAATAAGAACTAATCTATGAAAACTATGAAAATTGAACCAAGAAGTGTACTTACCTTGGTGTGGGGGCCCTCCACCCTTGCCTTGCACACTTGAAGAAATCTCAGCTACAGCAACTTCAGTAAATCAACCAAGCATGAACAACAAATTGAAATGAAACAGGTTCTTCAAATTAGCTTCCAACTCCAAAGTGTTTTAGCATAAAAGTTACATATAAATTCCATTTATAAGCCATCAAAGTCTTGGCTTTAAATAGAGGTTTTGTGAAACAAACTGATCTATATTATCTCTAACACTCATATATACTCATATCCACCTATCTAATTTGAACTCAACCAATTCATCCCAAGAAATATGGTCAATTCCATAAAATCTCAAAACTGCCCTATTTCCTAGGGATTTTCTGGTGAGTAGTCATGTTTGACCAGCCTTGACTGGGCCTACTAAAGCTTGTTTTGACCAAACCAAGTGGAGTTAGCTTAGTCCTAGTTCCCAATATTTCCATTTATGCATCCAGCTCGAGCCCAAGTGTCCTGCAAATATGTCATCCACATAGTTATTACAGGAATTTCAGATTTAGTCCAAAATTGCACTTGAAATTCAATTTTCATAAAAACTTCTAGAAATTGCAAAATTAAAATTAAACACTTGAATATGCATAAAATACATCAAAATTAAATGGATGTGATGGAAAATGGATGGAAAATATAAATATTAAGTAAGTTTCCTTAAGAAAAAATAGACCAAAACTGAGGGCCAACAAGGCCTGAGATACTATATATACATAATTACATTTTAAGGCTTGAATTGGGTAAGCCTATGGTTCAGATCATCTATGTTATGCATTATAGAGTGGAATGCATCTATTGAGGCTTGTATTACATAAGATATAATTCCATATTCTTTCGACAGTATTAGTAGGACTATGATCATGATTCATGGCCATGGTACAATAATTTTCCATTAATGCTAATGTTGAGTAGTCAAGAATCGTATTGGTTGCATGCCATGAATGATGCCTCTATGTTGTAATGTTGATTTGAAATGCAAGTCTTATAATTGGATATAATGATCATGTATACAGTAGAGCATAGGAGAAGTTTGTAGTATGGTGCTAAGGGATATGGTGCACTACTTTTGATATTGTCAAATTTTTAGAGTATGTGTATAGTTGCATGATTAGTATTTGTTCAAGAAATGATAGAATAACTATGCCTGTGAAGGCTATTGAAGCTAATTTTAAATGATGGTTATTTAAGGAAAGGAAGCATGGTAGGTAATTGCCAAATTAGGTGAGGGGTATGTGACAGATTGTACATGGTTAAAACCTTGATTTGAAACCTCATCAATACTGTTGACTTGAAGTAATAAAGAATTTGATATCACAACAATAAAAGGTATTTTCTTTATTTATTTATTTACCATATTGTTAACTTTATTACATTTTATAATTGATACAATTAGTTTTCAAACTTTTATTGAAAGTCTTCGCATTTAATTACAATTTTTCCAAAAAGAATAACTTGTATTTGTAATCTTTTATAAAAGATGTAATAGTTTCATCATCAATTTCTTTTATTATGTATTTATATATGAATTCAACATTGTGAAAAACCTAGGGCACAAACTCATGTTTTTAAAAATCTTAGTCATATTTTTATTAAAATTAACCACAAAAATGGTCGTGAAAAAGGCCATTTCATCAATAAGTTAGAATATGCCCTAAAATTTTCTTTTTGGTTAACTATTTTCCTTTTGATTAATTATCATTCTTAATTCAATATTAACAACTATATTCTAACAATTATTTCCCTATATTAAAATATTATTTATTAGTAAATATTATTTATTATATTATAAATAACTTACATTTATTTAACTTGATGCAAAGATTTGGTTCTTCATCATTGGACTGTTCGAAACGATCAATAAAACTTTGATGATGTGGGTCCTACCTTAAAGTTTTCTTACTTTTTAATCAAAATATTTTATAAATATTTCATTTTAATTTAATTTTATAGCATTTTTAAAATTAAGACTTATTACTTACAATAAACTTACAATATAAGAATATTTCTTAACCATGGATACTCATGTGGTTTCTACGTAAATTTTTGATACTTTTTAATCAAAATATTTTATAAATATTTCATTTTAATTTAATTTTATAGAATTTTTTAAATTAAGACTTAATACTTACAATAAACTTACAATATAAGAATATTTTTAACCATGGATATTCACCCACATTTTACCATGGATATTATTAACTTGTAAATATGCTTCGGTTACAATACCATGGTCCATTATCACCATGGGGATGTTGTAGTGTGTAAAAGTTTGCAAACTTTTACATGTGGGCTCAATTAAAAAATAATAAAAGGTTAAAAGTAATTGCCTAGAGAGGTGTTGTAATGTAGTGTAAATATTTTAACTTAGTCAAAGAAAAAAAATAATAATGATAATTATCCATAATTTTTTTTGACTTGATCAAATTACCTAAAACTAAAATAAAATAAAATAAAAAAATAAAAAATACTAGTACTCATTATAATTATAATTAATTATGATTAATAATAAAACTGGTTTAGATACATGTAACTTTGGATGTAACAAGCACGTAGAGGGATTGAATCTCTTGACATGCAAACCTATTTTAAAGTGAAAAGAGATTTGATCCCTCTTGCTTCGTAGCTCTAGAATTAAGTTGGATCTAGGCTAGTTTAATAAACATAAAAAATTCAATATTTACTATAAACTTTATTTTTTTAAATTATACATCTTTCAATTAGCTATTCATATCACATCAAGAAATAAATTAAAACTATTATAAAACACGTGAAATAAAAATGTTACATATATGTAACTATATAAATTAAAATTGCTATAAAACACGTGAAATAAAAATGATACATATATGTAATTATATGTATTATTAGGGTTTTAATAAAATTAAAAATAAAAGTATTTTTGTGTATAGAAATGTGAAATTTATATAAATACGAATAACACTATTCTAGATCGATCTGAACTATGAGAGGGATCAAATATTTTTTCACTTTAAAAGAGGTTTGTATATCAAAATATTTTCTTCGTGGATGCTTCATAGATCTGAAGTTAAGATTGATCTAGATTGATTTGATCAAATTAATATTTTTTATTGTTAATTATTTGTAATTTCCTGTGCCATTTTCTATTATTAACTGTTTGTAATTTTTTAATTTGATTATTTTTTCTTTTCTATTTTTTTTACAATTGAATCTCTTACATTTTATGTTGTAGTGCTATTTTAAAAATTCTCCTTTTTAATGAGTTATATCATCATAAATATCTACTAGAATGAATTGAGCCTCCCCTACCTAACTTCATGTTTGGACATATATAACCAACTACTCATACTTAGAAAAATAAATGAAAACAAACATAACCCTAACCTCGTATAAAATATACAACTTTAACTCAACCACAACTTTAACGACCAGATGGCACATGGTATGTAGTATCCCACTAGTACGGACCATTGTGCACTTACATACAACGATATAGTTATAGAAAGGGAGTTAGATAAAGTAATTTTACAAGACATAAACATAGTACAAGAGGTAATCCAATGCAAGTATTCTTTTCTCGAGTGATCATCAGCGAGGCATGATGAAGCAGGGTGTGCACATATGCACCTTTGATTGATGTCGTAAATATTTGAGATGTTACCATGCCATTGCCAAACACATCACATTAGATAATTCTCACCCATGATTTCTCTAAAGCCCATATTGAATTTCGTGTATCAAAATCATTTGCATACAACCCAAATGCTACAAATAATGGCTATCCACAAATTATTTTGATAGACTAAATGCAATATGGGCTTTAAAGAGGAAGCACAAAACCATAGAAGAAATTCACATAACATTTCATATAGAAAAAAAAATTCTGTTATGTATATGAAAATATTTTGGAAACAAATATTGTAAAGGCATGAGCAATTTGGAAATGTCTGTATTCAATCCCAAGGATTTAGATTTCATAGAAATTGACACTCCAAGGTTGATGACAGTGAACTGCATGATGCTATTTAATTTTAGAGTATACAATTGTTGTGACACCTTAAATATGAAGCTTAATTCATGTGAGGAAATTAATTTCTATGAAAAGGATCTCAAGACACTTAAATGTCTGTCAAGCATGGGCTTATTGAGAAAACAATTCCTGCGATATTTTGTGACCCAATATATTTGTTGTTGAGTTTCTTCACATAAAGTTAAATACCATGAAAAATGGTTCAACCAAGGCTCTCCTCCTCCAAAAAAGTGTAATATATCACTAAAATATGGCTTAGAGATTGTCATATACATATCTTAATAGCTGAGATGTAGCTACTACTGTGTCCTGAAAGGATTCTAAACCTACCTTTATCCACATTGTCACTCCATTTGGGATTTTAGTCGACATTTTAAAATGTTGACATACTTAGTTACTTACAGTACACCTACACATTTACCCTATATAAGGCTAGAGAGCACCTCTCATCACAATTATTAAGAGCCAACATAGATCCATATTAATTCCTAATCTAACAAATCTCTAGAAGTGAAAAACTTTACTTAAGTTTTGCACTCAAAATAAGGTTTTCATTTTCAAATATTTGATCCTATAGGTACTTGGTAGATCGAGAGTTAAGATGGATCTATGTTGGTTGTACCGAGAGGTGCTCTACAACCCAGTATATGCGAGACGTGTAGGCATAATGTAGGTAAGTATGTAAGCATGTCAACATCACAAGGGCTTCACTCAATAACTTATGACATAGCACGTGTGTCCATGGCATATTAAACAATACACTTAATTTGAGTACATATTGGAAAATATCTCTAAAGATCACATTATTTAACCCCCTACCAATATGAATCCAATAAACCATCCCAATTTAAAAAACCCTTACTTTCACTAGATATTGTAGGTATCCATTTTTTCATTAACTTTTTTTATACCCCTTTCTGTTTTTTCATGAACTTTGAACTCCATTTTTTATACCTGCCAATATGAAAACCCTTAACCCTCTATTATATGCTCAATATATTATTTCATTTTTTCCTCAATACATATCCCCCAATATGAATGCACGTGGTATGGTATTACTCCACCAATGAAGCCCCCATGGTCAACATAACCCAATATAGGCGAGATGTGTAGGCGTAATGTACATAAGTATGTAAGTATGTCAACATTTTTTAAATGTTGGGAAAAATATATAGATTAGAAAATGAAAAATTGTCAGCAAGTATGGGGGTGATGTTTTAGTGGTGTAAATGTTTGTAAATATTTATCATTTACACATGGGCTCAATTTAAAGGGTTAAAATTAATGTATAACCCACCATAGTAGACATCTTGTAATGTCATGTAAAAATTTCAATGTTGGTTCAATTAATAATAAAAATTTAAAAGTAATCAAAATAATAAAATTTAATTTTTTATATTGTAATTGTGTTTATATTAATAAAATTACTGGAAAAAAATGTAGATAAAAAAAAATAAAAAATCATAATATGCATATAAAAATAGAAGATATAACATATAAATAATATTTATAAAAATTTTGGAGGTTAGTAAGCACTAGTACAAATTTAGAGTTTTACTCCTACAAAAGTGCCAAGGAAAACATTAACAATGCTTGGAACTAATTTACATCTTAATTCTATCCATTTTTTATTGAAGGAATTTTATATTTGGTATGAAGTAACTTAGAATAAATATGTTATTTACATGAGTATGAACTCTTTTCAAGGATTTTATTTTTGGATTAACAATTCACTACACAAATATCTAAAAATCATGCATGAATATTGGAACCATAATAAATTATAAAATAAAATAGGTGTGCATATAATTATATTATGCAAAGGGTACAATAAGATTTTAAGTTTGGTCTAGTCAAAATATTTGAAATTTTTTTTTTTAATAATATTGAAAAATAAATATTTATTTTTCAAAGCTAAACATTATAGGTTGCATAGATCAATGCTAAAGTAATAATGGGTACAATAAGATATTTAAGTTTGTCTAGTCAAATATTTGAAAAATAATTTTTTTAATAATATTGAAAAATAAATATTTATTTTTCAAAGCTAAACATTATAGGTTGCATAGATCAATGCTAAAGTAATAATGGGTAAATTAATTGTTGAGTCCTATATTTATATTCATATTTATGCTAACTTAGGTTATGATCAATTTAAGCAAAGTCTTTTGGTAGAAATCACATAAGAGAAATTTTTGGCTGACACGTTTCGAACCAACAAGCGGGGTTCATCATCAGGACCAGATAAAGAGGCAGACCATGGCAAATGCTTAGATAGAGAGTAGACCATGGCAAAGGCTTAAATAGAGAGCAATGTAGATACATAATTTCAAGTAACCACTATATTTGAA
>APFE031598620.1:263319-280671 GCA_000404065.3 Pinus taeda
TGTTACTTGAAATTATGTCTACCTCTTCATCTGGTCCTAATGATGAACCACACTTGTTGGTTCGAAACGTGTTGGACAAAAAATCCACTCGCTGTTGGTTTGAAACGTGTCGGCCAAAAAATTCTCTTATGTGATTTCTACTGAAAGACTTTGCTTAATTCATTATGGATCACAGAAGTCTGAATACAGAAATTATGATCAATTTATTTAAAACAACAAAAATCTTCTGAAATATTATTTAGAGTGTATTATATTATTTAATTATTTTGGTTTTTATTTAATTTTTGAATTAATTTAATTTTAAATTTGATAAAGATTTGTTAGAATTTAAAATTTGAAAATATAATGTATATTATATACTTGTATTTAGTTTTTAAAATAGTATAGATCCATTTTAATTTTGGATCCATCAAATTCTAAGATGGATCAAATCCATTTTTAGTTTTAAAGTGTTTGCACCTTAAGAGATTTGATCCTTTTGGACACTTTGTCACACACACACACACACACACACACACACACACACACACACACACATATATATATATATATATAATCAAGTAGGATTTTTATATTATAAAAAATGTACATAGGTTACAATCATGAACATTTGGAGATTTCTGAGAACAACACAAAAATTTGAGCAGAGGAGTGCAGTGGACATCGTCTGCCCATAATAGGGAACCGGATAGTATCCCACAAAACTTAAATTTTGATTATGAACTTAAGAACCAAAGAACTGGGAAACTTGGAACTAGAGGCATATGTCCAAAGTTGGAAACTAAATGGCTTCCTGTCACAACCCCATGTTGGTTGCACTACCATGGGCTTGTAGAATCAGTGAGGTTCATTGAAGTGATAAGAACAAATAAGAATTACTTAGCTCCCATACTACACCTACAAGCTCATACACACTTTAACGTGTTATAGCTACTTATCCTTGTAGAATAAAGCCTTTCATCTATTATACAAGTTACAACTTCTTGTTATATGTTAAGTGTTATGTGTAACAAAGAAAAACAACATAAACTTAAACATTCATCCTATCCAACAGTGCGCTAACCAAGAATAACTAAGAACCTAACAAATTATGCCACAAATAATATCAAGTAGATGCAACTTCATTTATTACACAAGTGATATTTTACATCAAATGGGAGGTTGGCTGAATTTGCTGCATCACTTTGTTTATACTTCATAAAATATACAACAAATGTTCTTTATAGATTAAAAAAGGGCACCCTACAACTCACCCAATACTAAAATCTCAATAGAAAATATTGTTGCTGACTACCCATCTCGCCCTTATGCGAGCGCATGCCCTTCTGCTCTTTCCTAGTTTGTTTCCTACTTATTTGTTGCCTCAGAAAACACCATAAAATTTGCCTTAGAATATATGAAAACTTGTTCTATGATGGCCAAACTTCACTTAATTTTTATTTATTTATATGTATCTTGACTCATGGTTGAGGCACCCTTTCCACGGGCTTATTCCCTCTCAAATCATCGAGGCGATGTAAGTTTGGGTGCTCTCACACACCACCTTGCCATGCACATCAAGGAACACAAAGACATGGAGCCCAAACACCCTATATTCATATGAGTGTGCCCATGTGGATGGGCGTCACTGTCTTCTGCTAACATGATATCCGATGAACCAACCCCTCATCTTTCCCAACTCGTTCTATGCCCTAGTTGTGTATGCACTTAACAATGTGTTGTGCCCATTCTCTACGCCCTTCGCCTTTGTGCGACTTGGGTGTGCATGGCCTCCAACTTGTCAAAGGGTCTCATGGGAACCCAGTTGGGCACACGATGCTCCATGGGATGGAGATTCCAACTCGGGTTATTGACATCCTCCCCAACCTAAAGTCATCACTTACCTTGGCAATCCTACACTCTAACATAATTCCATGTCAAAATTAGTAATATCCTTCTTCCTTCTCCATAGTGTATCCTTTGTTTCCCAAGCACTTTCCTTCGATGCGTTCTTCCATAAAAAAAGAAAAGCTCCCTCTTCATGTCTCTCCCGACTCTAGTAGTCTTGAGGTCCAAAATCCCCTCCAAAACTAAGTCTGGATAGTCTATAATCAAGGATGGCAATCTCAGTGGCACTACTCTCTCAAGATCATCTGCATCAAGTCTACCTTTCTTTAGTTGATTCACATGGAACATAGGATGCTTGGAATGCATGTGTTTCAAAAACTAAAGTTCATAAGAAGCCTATGCATTCCTTCTTTGCACTATGAAAAAACCCTCAAACTTCCTCATCAAAGACTTTGATCTCCCTTTTAGTGGAAGAAGTTGATATTTCATCATATTCAAAAAAACCATATCTCCAACCTCAAAATGTGTGTCTTTCCTATCCTTATCTTCCCATCTCTTCATTCTATCCACAACATGCTTTAATTGCACTCATGCTAGCTCTAAGGACTCCTCCCATGCCATCAAGAGCTTCTTCACATGAAAACTCTTCATATATCCTCATGGTAACATAGTGTGTGGCATGATTGGAATCTATCCATTGACCAACTCAAACAGACTATACCCTATCACGAAATTCTTCTGTAAGTTGTAGCTAAACTACGCTTTGTCCAACAACTCCAACCAATTCTTCTAATCAACCCTCACATAATGTCCTAAGTAGTCCTCCAACAGTAAGTTGATGTGTTTGTTCTACCCTTATATCTATGGATGGTAACTTGAACTATGCAACAACTCTATCTCGAATAACTTCAACAACATGGTCCAAAAATTCCTTGTGAACGTCATATCTCTGTTAGACAAAATAATAAACAACATTCCCTAGTACTTTGCAACATTCTTGAAGACAACTTTTCTTTGTTTTATGCTCCACACAATATATTCATCGGAATGAAGATGGCATACTTGCAAAAATGAGCGACAATGACCATGATCCCATTATACCCTTGTACATGTGCCAATTGATTGATGAATTCCATCAAAACACTCACATAAGGTCTCTCCAAAATCAGAAAAGGTTGCAACAACCCTCCTTGTTTCCTGGTGTCTGATTTTTTCTATTGATAAATGATACAAGTCTACACAAACTCCTCTACATCCTCTCTCATACTCTCCATAATAAAAAAAGGTTGCAACAACCCTCCTTGTTTCCTAGTGTCTGATTTTTCCTATTGATAAATGATACAAGTCTAAGAAGTATCCTCTCTCCAACAATGCCAAAGTTTGACATTGACTTGGGTGGTTATACCAAGGGGAATTGTGGCAAGAGGTTCCTCCTAAGTCCTGATGAATTCAGAACGTAGAGATAGTCACCATATAACAAGAGTCCATCTCACACAAAGAACTTTCTTGTCCTTCCATCCTTCCCTTGTTTCATGATGCTCTTCACCTTATTTGTCTCTAGACTTGCACGGAGTTTTCTCTATAACTGATCCTTCATACGAGCTTGAGTTTCACTTGGTTCAAAATGGTCTTCTTCCTCAATCACAACCAAGTATGCTTTCCTACTAAGGGAATCTACCATGGAATTAACTCTACCTAGCCTCTACTCAATCGTCATGTCAAATTTTTCCAAGAAATCTTTCCAACATTCTTGCTTCATTAATAAATTTGGTTGATATGCAAAGTAACTTGCTACAACATTGTCAGTCTTGAAAAAAATGGCTTCCCAATAAAATAGTGTCTCCACACTTGCAGACAATGGATGATCACATTCATCTCTTTCTCATGAATCATATATTTTCTCTCTCTTTCCTACAATTTCTGACTCATATGCGATCAAATGTTTGTTTTGCATGAGTACTCTGCTAATCATAAAATTAGAAGCATATGTGTGTACTTCAAATAGTCACTGAAAGTCAAGTAACTTTAGTATCGACGATGTCACTATCCTCTTCTTCAAATCTTCAAAGGCTTTACAACATCTCTCAGTCTAATTTCATCGCTTGTATTTATTAACAAGTTTGTTAGTGACACAATTATGTTGGAACAACCCTTTACAAACCTTCATTGATATTTTTCCATCCCCAAGAAAAACCTCACATTATGGACATTCTTCAGTTCCTCCTAATCCTCTATCGCATGAACCTTATTTAGGTCCATTCATATGCACCCTCGACCTATCTAATATCTAAGTAACGATACCTCTGATTAAGAAAACATGCACTTTGATTTCTTCAAGAACAACTGATTCTTCCTTACTGCCTCAAATACCAATGCCAAGTGCCTCTTATGATCCTCCATGTTGTCTTTGTAAACCACTATTTCGTTCAGGTATATCACCATGAATGAATTGAAGTATGGATGCAAGGCATTGTTCATCAAAGTGTAAAATGTCACAGGGGCATTACACAATCCAAATGGCATCAAAGCTACCATACCTCATCTCTATTGTTGTCTTCTTACTGTCACCCTTTTTTGTCCACACTTGATAGTATCCATGCCTCAAGTCAAGCTTCAAAAACACTTGGGCCTTCGCAAGATTATAAAAAAAAGTGTGATGCAAGTGGAAGGGGATATCTATTTGTAATGACCTCAGTAATTGTAAATATTTAATTACTGTAGTAAACAAACTGGATATTACTATTTAAGTTTATATATTTATTATTTTGATTAAATTGTGTGTGAGGCAAATGTCTTAATGATGAAAATCATATAACTCTCACATGTCACATAGTTAGGATAGGCAGTTACCTATCCTTAACTAATTCCTTGAAGTTTTATTCTCAATGAAGAGATCAAGAGGGTATTGGTACTTGAGATGAAGAAAAGAGAAATAAAGGAGAGGTTTTCATGTTGATATTTCAGGTGGATCCAAAAACTAAGTCTAGTTAAGACCAGATTGCTGTGACATGTTAAGACTCATCGTCTTATAGGAAACATCCTGCATGTGAGTAACAACTCGGGGGGAGACTTTGGCATGAAAGAAAGTCTCATGGTTGGGAGAAAATTTGGCGTCATTAGTTGATTTTGATTTCAAACAATCAACAGTAATTACAATTGGAACCAAATAAGTATTTATAACTTCTTGCAGGTTAATTATGTTGTTGAATTAAAGATATGTCTAATGTTTGGAAAAGGTTAATGTACTAGTTTAGTTAAGGCATGATGGCTACTAATAGAAGTTTATAAACTGTACTCTAGTCATCTATAGAAACTAGTAAACCTTAAAGAAAAAACTCAACAAGATCTATTGAAATGAATAACAAAGTTATTTTAGAAGAATTATTCTTTTCGAGTTACAATGCAAACACCCTCAAGGGAAATGTAAAATCTGAAAAACAAGAATTATTGGTTTAATCTAGAAACTTACTAGAATAGAGGAATTTACAGTTTTGGTAAGAAAAGTATAATACTACAAAATAGATAAATATTACAGAACAAAAAAGGTAGATTATTCAACACGTTAAATCTTCGTTGCGAGGTGATACCAGAAAAGAACAAGAAATTAATTTCTGAGGCCAAACCATAATTTTTCACATATTCTGAACAAAAGAAAAAGAATTGTCCGAAGAAAAAGGAAAGAAAAACCAAAACTATCATATGTTGCGAATAACTGATTTGCCAATTAGGAATTAGGAAGTCTGAAGGGAAATTTGAACCTAAAACGGAAACCCCAATTAAGAAAGGATCATTCGGGTAAAGAATACTTCGAGTCTAGTTGCAAAAAGTATGTTAAATAATTATATATAACAAGTATGGCTACGACGAGACATAGGTTGAAACCCCAATTGTTTCCAAGAATAAAAATTAAATAACAAGAACAGAACATATAAACAACCTTGAAGAAAGCATAAGGGAAAATGACTAATACTTACTCTAAGGAAAAGAAGAATGAAGAAAGAGCCAGATTGGTTGGATAAATAGTATCTCTAAGAAAAATATGGACTCCGAGCAAGGGTATAAACTGACCCTTTTCATTTACATGAACCAAGTAGCTATATATACATATATATAAATAAATCACAAAAATTCTTCATATTGAAACTCTTTATCTGGTAAGGAACTTCCAAATACAACAATTACCAACTATATCGAAACAAGATCAGTTAATGTTAATTACAAAACCAGGACTAGTCGCATACCCAGAATATGAGATAGTGGGAACAACGACTTTATGATCTGAACTCAAAGAATATAGCCACAAGCGCCATTTTATACAGAGTCCTGAGAAACATACAATCCCTTACGGAAACAAACTAAGGAAGGACCAGGAGCAACATAGCCAGATGGTTTGTTAACCAATTTCCACTAAGAGTTGAAGCCTTCAAGAATCCAGAACAAGTTTTCAAATACCCGGAGGCTGGAGGAAGAATAGGCCTACAACCCTCGGTAGGATTCCAAGAGGTAAGCCTCGATCAACCATTCTTGAGTGGTAAGGAACCTCCGATGAAACCTAGCAGCAAAGAGAAAATATTACTTATATGCAGTAATAGAAATAAAAAGCAGTTAAACAATGTTTTAAACAAAAACTCAAAACTTGTACCTACCTAGGGCTACAGCTATAAAGAATCTCTTTCAAAACAGTGAAACACTTGGTCGGCTCGCTACAAACCTAGGAGCCACAGATATAATCAAGGCAAGATTGTAATAGTGTAGGAAGAACAATTCTAATCAATGCATAATGGTAAAATGAACCTATGTGAAAAATGTAGCTTGGACCGGAACTAGATTACTTCACCTGACTGAAAACATAATACCAAAAGTACTCCACAGACTAGTTGATAATAGTGATAAGGGTTTTCTTGCTACTTTCAGATGAACTCACAACACGGAGGACTATCGATGAGGATATTTTTCCATGGAGAAGCCAACAGTTGGAGAGTAGACGGAAGACTCCAGAGTCCTACTCCCGCTAATGCTCAGAAGACCAAATTCACTGTATTTGAGTTAAGATTAACCACATTGTAATTATCATAAGGATAATTCGTGTGTATATTCGGGCATTGAATATTAACAATAAATGAATATTCCTTTTGATATTATGTATCTGCTTGGTGTAAAAGACATTAAAATATATATGTCAAGCACACCAAATTCAGTATTAATGCAATGTATATGTGTGTGTGTGTGTGCGTGTGTGTGTGTGTGAAAAGAAATTAAATTTTACAATTTTACCATTAATTTATTATGTTAATGTTGGGAGACATGACAAGTGGTAACAGAGCACTCAGGTTACAAAAATGAGACCTCTGGAACAAATGAATAACAATGTTTGTGATGTGCAAGAGAGAGAGAGAGAGAGAGAGAGAGAGAGATAGAGAGAGAAGAAGTGAAAAAAGTGAAAGGCAACCAGCATGAGGAGGAGTGGACTTACACGACATAGACCCATGATAGGAATGTGATCAACATCCTTTCCAGAAGCAAATCATGAGGTATGGGTACAATTGGGAGAGGAGCCAAGCAATACCACTGCTACCATTTTTGAAATAGTACAAGAATTAAAGGATGAAATGCTTAGGTTGTAGGTAGATAATGAAAGTCTGATAATGAAATTTTGATGCAAGAACATGAGAAAATTATCAAGAGTTTGTCTGATAGACAAAATCAGCGGCAATTGATTCCTAGTCCCAAATTTCAAAACTGACTGGAGAGCAGGAATTCAGAAATGAAAACTTAGAAACAAAAGGGGGTGAAGAGAATCGAGAGGAGGAATCCTATAACGTATCAGATCACAAAAATAAAAAATGATAGAAAATTGAGTTGCAAGGTGAGTTTCAAAAGATGAAACCTCCCCTCTTTGACGGTGAACAGGAGGAAGTTTCTAAATCCTGGCTTATCAACATGAATAGGTGTTTATAGTTGTATGAATATGATCATAATGTGAAGGCTCACTTAGCCATTTATCAAGGAAAGGCCACCTTGTGGTGGGAGCAGGTGAAGACAATGCATGGAGTTAATGAGCATAATGTAACTTGGGAAAAGTGTCAAAGGTATTTTAAGGAAAAATACTTAACTGAAATATTTTATGATGAGAAGGTGAAAGAGTTTCATGACCTTTAACTGGGTTAGCTATCCATAGACGAATCCATAAAAAAATTCACATCCTTGCTACAATATGTTCCTTACATATGGAAAGAGAAAGTAAAGGTGCAGAGATTTATCAGCAGTTTGTCGTTATTCATGAAGGAACGTCTCTAATTTGATAATCCAAAGACCATGGATGAGGTTATACGAAAGGCTCATATATGCTATCAGCTTGTATGTGATCGAGGAAAGAGGTGGTTTGATAAAAAGGGAATAAAGTTTCTCTCTAGCAGCAAGGGAAATAAGACTGTTGTCAACAAAGGACCCCATAAAGGTCACCCAAACAAAAATATGAATAGAAATCTTCCCAGATTCAAATTTCCAAGTGAGTCCAAAACAAGTGAACAATCTGGAAAAGTAGAAGTGGAGACAACAGTTAGACCTCTAGTACAGTGTTGGGGTTGTGGAGGAACACATTATGTTAAAAATTGTTCATATCGAAAGGGAATAGATCAAGTGGCACAACTTCAGGAAGCATCAACTATGGGAGAAGTTGTGAGGAATATTCCTAAAATCAATGTAGCCCTCGAAGATCATCACGAGGAGTACCAACCAACAATGGTAGAATTCAAAGGTTAGATCTTCGACCAAACTGTATCTATTTTGATTGTTCCAGGAGTTGCTTTGAGTTATATAAGCCTGAAAATGGTTGAGAAATGCCATTTTCAATCTGTTAAATTAAAAGACCCTTGGCTAGTACAACTCGCCACAAGGGAAAAGAGAAGGGTGTTGGCTAAAGTCAACAATTTCCCTCTAAGATAAGAAGTTTAGCCTATTATAGCAGATTTGAATGTCTTAACATTATGATCATATGATGTCCTAATAGGTATGGCCTAGTTGGAGAAATGTTGGTCGCTCATTAATTGTAAAGACAAAAATATTAATTACATGGATGAAGAGGGTATGAGACAAGAAATTTAGGGTATACGAAGACCACTAAAAATAATACCTGTAACAAACTCTCAATTAGTGAAATGTATTGGAAAGGGATGTCAGGTTTATGCCATACAAGTGGGGTATATCAATTCAACAGAAAAATATGGTACTCTAGAAAATATACCTATGCTACAAAATTTTCTAGATGTATTTCCCGAGGTGATTTCGGGACTGCCTCCCAAGAGAAATATAGAGTTTACTATTGAGTTGATTCCTGGAGGTGACTCGGTATCCCAAGCCCCTTATCATATGAGCATAGAAATGACTAAATTGAAAATTTAGTTACATGAACTTCTTGATAAAAAGTATATACACCCAAGTGTCTCACCCTGGGGAGCCCCTGTAATATTCGTCAAGAAGAAAGACAGAACCTTACAAATGTGCATGGATTATCGACAGATAAACAAGCTGACAGTTAAGAATAAATACCCTTTACCTTGTATTAATGAATTGTTTGACCAAGTAAAGGGGGTGACAATACTTTTGAAGATTGATCTTCACTTAGGATACCATCAAATTAGGATTAAGGAAGAGGATATAGCCAAAACAACCTTTAGAACTTGCTATGGGCATTACAAATTCATTGTGTTACCGTTTGGACTAACTAACGCTCCCACGACTTTTATGTGTCTAATGAATAACATTTTCATCAAAATTTGGATAATTTTGTATTGATCTTTATTGATGATATATTAATCTATTCTCGAAACATTGAAGAGAATAAGTAACACCTATGAATTGTCCTACAAACCTTAAGGGGGCATTAGTTGTACACCAAGTACAACAAATATGATTTCTCTAAGGAATAAATTCAATATTTGGGACACATCATTACCAAAGATGGGATTGTTGTGGACCCAGAGAAAATAAAAACCATAATGGAATGACGAGTCCCAAAGAATGTAGCTTGTATAAGATCGTTCATGGGTCTGGTTGGATACTATAAGAGATTTGTTGAAGGATTTTCCAAGCTGGCATACCCCCTTACCTCTTTGCAAAAGAAAGGGGAAACCTTCACTAGGAACACGAAATGTCAAATAAAAGCCTAAACATTTGCTTACTACCGCATCTATTCTAAGTATTGTAGACCCAAATAAAGAATACATCGTTTGCACAAATTCCAACAAGGAAGGTGTTGGTGGCGTGCTAATCCAGGAGGGAAGGGTGATTTCTTATGAGTCTCATAAACTTAAATAACATGAACAAAAGTATTCATCTTATGATATGGAGCTGACGGATGTAATCCACTCATTAAAAATGTGGCGACATTCTTTTTTGGGTAATACGTTTTTATTAATGACAAATCATCATATTTTAACTTACTATTTCAAGCAGCCTACTATGAAGGTTAGACAAGCCTGCTGGATCGATTTTCTGAGTGAATTTGAATTTCACGTCAAATACATAAAAGGAAAATAAAACCATGTTGTGTATGCCTTAAGCTGAAATGTAAAATTCATATATGAAGTCTCTTTTAGTGAGGTGCACACCACTTTTAAAGAGCCCGTCCTTGTCCGGTTAGATATAGAAAATCATACATAGCCAGTCATAGCCACTGATAAGAATTTGATTTGGATTTATTGATGCGTCTGCTACTTCCCCCCAAACAAGAGGCAATCGATCGATGAGGAGATGGATTCCATTTCGTAGTTTTATGCCCTAAATGAACTCTTGCTTCATCATCTCTTCCAAATCAATGTTCCAATATCTTTTGCTCATTCTCATTCACTTTCCTCCCAAAATAGCGATATAACATGTATCGTAATATCTAATTATTACCAACGGAATCAATTACATCTCAAATATTCTTAGGGTAGGGTTTGATCATTGTAGGGAGGGAAAGCTCTAGTTTGGCAAGGCATAGAGCTGCTTATCGGGTGGTTAGCAAGTTCGGTGGTGTGTGGGGCTTTAACTTAGTGGGTGAAGCAGGGAAGTTTGTAGAAGCTCAGTGGGTGAAGTACAAACCTCTTGATAAAGGCCATTTGAGCATGTTGTATTCACACTTTCCAACCTTCTAAGTGGTGGTCCCCTCACCTCATGCTCAAAAGTATATTTCTAAGGCCAGATTTGCATGCACACTGTAGCACTGACCCATTTCATGGTTGTGTATCAATAGGGAGAACCTAGAGTAGAGCCTTTAGTACACACGTATGTTGTGTTCCTGAGTTTCCTTCTCCTCATTACGATCTGACATCGAGGGGAAACCCACTCTTAGACTTTAGCTAGTAGGAATTAATCAAATAGGCTCAGAAAAAAGAACAACTACTTTTCGATTCGGGTTACACACAACAGAAGGATGCTAATCGTTACATTGGTAAACATGGAAATAGAACTAATTGAGCAGACCAATCAGAGACAATTACCTAAATTTTTCTTTTCGTAACCTTGAGATTAGAATATAAAAGATCAATTGTCCCAATTCATACCAATTCAAGATCCTATATCTACTATAAGAATATGTATGAATGAACATGGATGAGAGGAGATCTATAGTATAAATATCTTCATTAGCCTAGAAATCCCCACATTCATCGAGAAATTAATGAATAGCACCCGTAAGCCATCTTTATGCTCCATGTAATAGCTAGCCATGGTTTAGTGGGTCTGTCTGGAATCCAAGGGAGGTAGGCCTCCCCCAAGCATCTTGAACCCCATAGAGTGAGGGCGTGGGCTCTCAACCAACTCTGCCCCACACAAAGTAGTAAGGGTCATTAGCAATAGAAAGACCAGAGGTGTCTACAGTCCATTAGTCAGGGCTACAGTGTGTTCGCAGGCTAAGGAAAGAAGCAGCAATACAGGATCCTGAATATAAAACTTTATCGAAACAAGCTACAAATCCATACAACAACAAACAACAGTTGGTATATGAGGTAAATCAAGAAGGTATGTTGATTTATAGATGGATAATGTATGTTCCAAACTAGAAAAATATTAAACAAATAATTTTAGATGAATACCACAAAATTCCTTGTGTAGGCCATCCCGAATGTGAGAAATTAATCACTACACTCAGAAAGGAATATTTCTAGCTTAGTATGAAAAAGGAGGTGGCTGAATACTTGGCTTGTTGTTTGGAGTGTCAATAAGTGAAAGCAGAACACCAACACCCAGCTGGATTACTCCACCCATTGCCTATCCTGGAATGGAAATGGGAAACTATTTCCATTAATTTTATTACAGGGCTACCTAAGTCTAAAAAGTAGAATGATTCAATAATGGTGGTAGTAGACAGGCTGAGAAAGTATGCTCACTTTCTACCTGTACAGACTACTTTTAAGGTTGTTCAAATTACTAACATATTTATGGAAAATATCTTTAGATTACACAGAATACCAAGTGTCATAATTTTCGATCATGATGTAGAATTTACATCAGCTTTTTGGAAAGTCGTATTTGGAGGTTTAGGCACCTAATTACACTTTAGTACTACCTATCACTTTCAAACGGATGGGCAGACTGAGCGGGTGAATCAAATAGTCGAAGACATGTTGCTAACTTATGTAATGAAACAACCTTCGAAATGGGAAGATTATATACATTTGGTGGAGTTTTCTTACAAAAATAATGACCATACATCCTTGAACATGAGTCCTTTTGAAGTATTATAAAGATGTAGGTGCAGGACACCCTCAAATTGGGGTGGTCTAGAGGATAAGTTAATGTTGGGTCCTGACATGTTAAAAGATATGGAAGATATGGTTTGTTGTCCTTTGAGATAACTTAAGGTCAATTAGTTATGTCAAAGCATATATAATGTTTTGTTGTTTTGAGTGATTGGATGACTAGTGAACTATTTATAAACAGGTGTGTTAAACTTATACATATTTTTTTATCAAATGAAAGGTTGTTCTTTAACTGCAAGTGGTTAGTTTGATTTTAATGTGATGGAGAAGTAGAGTATGAAGAGGTATGATTAATTTTAAATTCAAACTAAATATTTAACCATTTACTAGAAGAAATTAAGAGAAGAGTGCTTTCTTAATCAACAAAATATAATTAAACTATTACAGAGATCTAGTGTAATTTATGTTCAAAGGGGAATTTACAATAACAAATAGTTCTGTAAATTCATCCCTTATTTAAATTACAACTTCATAGAGGATTCAAAATGAAACTGATATTCAATTAAATTTTAAATCGGATGACTGCAAAAGAATTAATTTATATGAAGAAAAAATAATGAATAGACAAGATGGAATACAACTCACTAAGAGAAAGACCATATGAGGCAAATGCAGAATCTTTTATTATCTAAAAAATACTCCAGCTTAGTACAAATCTGCTTGATAACTTGTTCAAGGGTTCAACCCCCAATACTTCGACAGAATGAAGTATTTAAAGAAAATTTACAACAAGATTATGATTAATGCCTCAGTGACACTACATTCTATTATTGACTTTGAACTAACAGAAAATAAATAATGCGATCAAAAGGAATGAATCTGGTGAAGGGATCTAGAAATCTAGCCCTGCTTTGGAGAAGAACAGTGGCTGAGTGGCCACTATTCGGGTGCTACACTAGTGAAGCTGACCTATCTTTTCAATCCTTGAATTCACACAACTTATCCCACCGTTCTTCCTCTGGAATAGCAATCTTTGTTATCTTGTGGGAGATCTCATCTACCTCAGTATACCGAGCAAAAATGGGTTTTACTGCAAAAACATGTTTTATCTTGTGTTGGATAAAACTTATGTTGCTGATAGCTTCATAAAAATCTCTCCCTGTCATAGTACCTTTGATGTGGGAATACTTAGTTGTATCCTTTGCAATGTCTTGAAGCTTCTTCTTGTAATCTTCCTCGTTCATTAATTTTTCATTGATCACAAATAGAGAAGGTAGACCTTTATTGTTCAATGCATCTATTCTAGTGAAAAACATGTTAACTGCTACCTCTAGAGTGTGGAATTTCTTTGTTAGTTGTACAACCAAGTTCGTCTTTGTTAGAATTTTCTTTACTTCTAGGATGTTTTCTGTTATATCATCTAGTCCTAGATCATCCAGCTCATATCCGTTTTTGGAATTGGGGAACTTTATGATGATTTTGGTTGTACTAGGCATTTATCCCAATTCAGCATTGATAGTGGAAATGGTTTTCTTGGCTTTCTCCATCAATTCCTTGTGCTCAAATATAATCTGGATACATGGCTAGATTTCATCTATTTCTTCAATGATATTGTTCCATATGATTTATTTAACATGAGCCAGTGTGTAGCCAATAGAGAACTCATTTGCTGACTTCTTCCATACCTCTATTTGATTTTGAGCTCTTTGTAGCTCTGCTACATGAAATGTCTCAGTCTTTGTTTCATGATCTTGTAAGATATTGACTTGAGCCTGCAATATTTTGATCTCTTTAGTCTCGAGAGACATGTTTTGTACTGCATTTTCCAACTGATCTGCAGCATCCCTTGTGCTTATTATAGAACATGTGATTGTAGGAATGGTTGTGATAGGGAGTGCTTACAAAGGGACAACACTCATTTTGGTAGCTTGCTCCTTTTTTTAATAATATTTTCCATATCTGTCTCCATTTGCTTTAGTTGTGCACTCTGCTCCATGATGAGCTTCATCATGTATGCCTTTTGTGTCACTATTTCTTTAATATCCTTGGCCAGAGGATCTTCTGTAGTTGGAAATTTCAACTTCTTCCTTAATGTCGCTATGTCTAAATTCTTTTTCTTTACAAGATCTTTTGCAGCATTGATGTTTCCAAGGTCATAACCCACTTTGATCACCAAGTCCTCCAGAGTTTTGATCATGTTGTCTTTAGCAAGTGCAAAGACCTTCTCCATCTTCATTTGTGATTGAACATTGGCTAATGTAATCTATAATTTACAAAAACGCATAGCAGTGTTAGTGACAGTGGAAAAAATAATTTCCCTAGTCTACTTGTGCATCTCCATTTGGTCAATGGGATGCATGTCTTTTACATCAAACTCAAATGATGTCTTCTTGTACTCTAATGTTGCCTTGGGCTGGGGAACTTGTGCCTGGAGGAATGCCATTTTCATTTTACCTTTCTTTGAATCAAAGGCTAACACTAGCCTACTTTGAGAAACAAAAGTGTTCTTCCAGAACTGATTGTAGGTGTTAATCTTCAAGGCCTCATTCCTTACTTTTATCTCCTTAAAAAGTCCATTATACTTTTCTTTGTCTCCCCTGGAGTAGATGTGATGGTTTGCATTTGTTGCTGATCTTTTGAAGGCGTGGAGGTAGTGGGAGACAGTGTGGTTTGATCACCCACTATTGAGGAAACAAGTGGCTCATTAGTGGTGATAATGTTCTCCTTCTCTGAATCCTTCCTAAGGCTTAGTTTGGAACTAAGATTGACCTTGTTCCTATACATAATTTTGAATCCTTCACTAAAAATTTTAGTCCCTGAAGGGGACTCTTCTTCTCTGCTTCTCTTAGCTATTTTCTCCTACATGGTTGGAGTTTGTACTGTGGAGGCTGATATCAATTGCTCTTCTGCCTCTTGTAGGGTGTTCTCAGGCCATTCTATCTGGTTTTTATACTTCTCTATCTCTGGTATGGTTGTGTGAAAATAGTCAGTGGATTTGTTTTCCACTCTTAATTTAGAAATGACCCCTAATGGATCATATGACCAGGTGAAATTAAGGATGAACTGCATTTCTTTTAGTAGCTTATCTGCTTCTTCCCCTACTGCTCTATCGTTGCAAATGAAAGGCCCTATCTGTGTTTTAATTTTGATTTGCGACTTCTTCTTAGTAGCTACAAAGTGAATCTCATCCATATTAAGCATATGTCTTATGTACTCTAGAGCAAAAATCCTCATTGGGAGGAATTTAGGCAGGTTGTAAGGGGAAATCTCACACCCAAATATTCTTAATTCTGTATGATTCTGATAGAGGTACCAGTCCCCTGTCTGAACTTGGTTTGATAGCTACAACACCTTTCTAATTTCCTCACTTATCCTCATTTCTGTTTTGCTGCTTAAGAGACTGGTTGTTGGATGCACAAACATCTCGACAAACTGTTTGTAGGTGTATTCCTTCTGTTCCTTCATCACTAGAGTAGTCCAAAAGATGACTGACTGTTGGTTCCCTTCTACATCCAGCTTTTCTAAAGCAGGCTTGATTTTGTCTCCCTGAAAATATAAGAACATATAGAGTAACATAGAAGCATACTTTAACACCTCCTTAGTCCAGAATTTGATAAACTGCTCATCAATTGAATCTGCAAGAAATTAGACAAAGTTAAACACAATGGAGGGCTTAGAATTAGTTAAGAAAATGGACATAAATCCTATGACGGACTCATTTACCCATTGATTTGAGTAGTAGCCAAGGAGGTAAGAGATTACTGTGATACTTTTCTTGGCTATCTCATGGAAAATAGAGTAGGGATAGGAAGGATTTTTCTTTGGCAATGAGGCATCCTCTGTCAAGAAAAGTTCAAGGGTTTTGGTCCTCTTGGAAAAATCCAATTTCTGGTACAATTCAACAAGTGCTTCATAGGAAAATTTGGTGGAATTCTCTATTGTAGGGGCTTGCATCATCTAGACTATGGCTTGAGGAGTGATAGTAAACAAAATTTCTCTAGTGGGGGCAATATTGGCTCTTTGGCTTGGCAAGTAACATGCATGGAACTTCCTAACAAATTATTGGGTTTTGTGGATATGTGGAAAAACGTAGTGGGGTGAATTAGATTTCCATAGCTGAATGTCATCGGAGTTGTCTATGTATTTTTCCTCGAGCCAACAATACATCTCAAAAAGGTCAAATTCGCAGGAGTTTCATGGATTTTATGATCTTTGTTAGCTAAAGGGATGTGCTGAAAATGAATGGGAGGATAGATCAGAGGATTGATAGGTTCTTCTGGTCCCGCTTCCTTTGGAGGAATCTTCAGAAAAGCTAAGGGCAGTAGTGAAAAATGGATTACAGGCTTCAATACACAAAGGGGACTTAGGATGTGAGGATAGGAACAAAGGTAATAGGGTGAAAATGAGTGAGCCGACAGTGTCACTAGCGGGTGAAAATGTCGGAGTTTGGTCCAACAAGCCTCTAACAAAGCAATAACAATGGCAGTGTATGAATTCAGGAACTGATTAATGAGTGAAAGGGAGAATTATATAACTATCTGGTTTTTTTTCCATTAAGGATGGTGCGGGTTTGTTGGATTAACAACTAAACCATTTAATTATTTAACAAGTTATTTTTGGAGGGAGAGGATGTGATTGGTAGAATCAATAGGCAAATGACGTGGTGAAAGGTGAGTGGCAAAAGCGCAATGGGTAGAAGAATGGTATCAGGAGGCAGAGAAACTACTTTTCGGAGGGGGGAGGAGGTAGTTAACAGTTTCGCCTGAGGGGGGTCTGAAATGCTATAATGTTGACACATAGAGGCAAGTGCAGTTTAAAATATTGCCCATTTTGGAACCCCCCC
>APFE031598620.1:280855-293119 GCA_000404065.3 Pinus taeda
TGTGAGGTTGCTCGGTGGGGTCGATAGAAAATAATTTAATGCATAGTGGGGAATATTTGGAGTATATAGTCGGGTAATAAAACTTAGGAATAGGGAAGTGGAAAAAAATATGAGCGGGGTGTGAGTTTGGGTATTAGAACTTAAGAATAGGGATTAATACACCAAAATTATTTGATATATTAATCTTTAGAGTACAACTTTAATCCTTTGTCTTCTACACATGAAAATAATACTTGACATTTGACTTTAGGATAAAATCTTCATGTTTTTCCTCTAACCACCATAGTGCTTCTACCTACCCTTTTGCATTCCATTTTTTTTCTAAGCTAACATTTTCTCTTCTTGCTTTGTAGGGTACACTTAAGCTAGCAGACCCAAATCATTTTTCTCTTATGTACATCTACCTTATCCTATCACTTATTTCACCATTGACTCCTATTAAACTCTTGAGTTAATGTTATTTCTACCTAGCTACTGATTTACCAAGTTAAAACTTTTTGGTAAACCTTCATTCACTAATCTATTTAGCATAAATTTAAATGAGTTAAGTCATGAATAAAATATATGACCTGAATAGAATTTTGATCATTGTGGAATTCAAAAATAATTTGCACACAATCCTTATTTGAAAATGGAATAAAAGATCTAACTTATCAAAACCAAATTATGTTACATCGGCTCTAGCTGGGGACTACTTCCCCCTATGGGATGCAGAGAACAAGCAGCTCCAGGTGCCTTCTCCTTAGGCTATGGAGTCTTTGCTGAAATAGATACACTTACAAATTTTTCAAAAATGAAATGAACTCTCTAGATATTTACAAATTATGAATGAATGGATGAAAAATTAATATTGAATGTAATGTTTCAAGTATTTCCCGTTGACTGGCAATGAGGAATACAATCCTTCCAAATTCTATAGGATGAATGTATTGTTCCCTTTGACTTCTGCAATGCTAAATGGACCAAACTAGAGGTTGTCAGATTCTGCGTGATTTCCTTTATCTTCTCTTCTTGTATCCCATCTAAGCACTAGGTCACCTTTCTCGAAATTTCATTCTCTAGCCTTTCTATCAAACAATTCTTTCATCTTATTTTGGTATTTCCTTAGCTTGTATTGAATTTCATCCCTGTCTTCATTCAACTCAAAAATTTGATTAATACTTCTTGAGAAATCATCTTTTTCTTCATAGTATTCCTGAAGGAATCTCATAAGAGATAAATCTAAATGAGTAGGAAAAACTGCTTCCTTTCCATAAACTACTTTGAAAGGAGACTTGCCTGTTGATCTCTTAGGAGAAGCTATGTTTGCCCAAATTGCATGGACTAGGTGGCTATCCAAACTCTTTTTATGGTCTTCAAGAGTCTTCTTAATGATCTTAACTAAGCTCTTGTTGGAAGACTCTACTAGACCATTACCCTGTGGATAGTATGGTGTAGAATGGTGTAACATGATTGAATATTTTTTATAGAACTCAATAATTTTAACACTGTTGAAAGCTGCTGCATTATCTGTAACAATCTATTGAGGACATCCAAATATTGATAGGATATTTTCTTCAAGGAATTTAATCACAACACTATTAGTTGAATTTTAATAAGTATGGCTTTTACCGAGTTGGTAAAATATTCTGTAGCAGTTAAAATCCATCTGGGTTGATTACTTGATTGTGGATGAATTTCCCCTGTAAAGTCCAACCCCCGTTGTAGAAAAGGAGCATGAACCAATACTGGAACCAAAGGAAGTGCTAACAGTTTTTGTTTTCTAGCAAATAATTAGCATGGCATGAAACTTCGTACTCTTGATCCAACTTCTTTAAAAAGTGTGGGCCAGTAGAAACCTGCTTTTAAAATTTTGTAGGTTGTTGCTCTCCAGGCATAGTGTCCACCAACAAACCCTACATGGAACTAATCTATAATTCCCTCTATTTAATTTTTAGTTAAACAAAGAAGAAGGATATTAAGAGGGTATTTCCAGTATAGATTAGCATTGATAATGCAATATTTTATTGCTTTAAGCTTTAGGGCTCTGCACTACTTCAAGTTAAGGTCAACTGGACATTGAAAATCCCTAAGAAACTGCATAATATCAGAGTACCAGTAGATATTTCTGATCTATGTGAACAAGAATGGATTGATCTGAAGAAAAAGGTTCTTGTGGGTTCTCCCCTTCTATAAGAGGAGGAGGTTCTTGTGGATTCTCCTCTGATATTAAGGAAGGTTCTTGTGGATTGTCCGCAGATATTAAGGAACGTTCTTGTGGATTCTCCCCAAATGAAATTTCAGAAACCAGATTTATCCCCAATACTTTGCAGTTGGATTCAACTAAGAATTTGGCTAGGCCTTGGCCTTTTACTAGCTTTGTGGTCTTAATTTCAAGGTCAAATTCAAGGATTTTAGCAATCCATCTCCCTCTTCTTCCATCAGTATCAGGTTGAGTCAAAATACTCTTAACATCACCATTAAGGACATAAGATGTAATGTGTGAATGCAAGACATAGGTTCTAAAGGTTTTGAGGGCTTGAACTAAGGCATAAGCTTGTTTCTCAATAATATCATACCTAAGTTCATCATCCCTCATAACTTTTGAAAAGAAGGCTATACATTGGTCATCACTATTTGTGTTCTTCTGTAAAAGTACAGTAGACAAGGTTGTATTGGATACAAAAGAAAATATGTTAGAAGGTGAAGAATAATTAGGGCTAGCTAATGTAGGAGCGTCAGATATAGACTTTTTGATCTGATCAAAAGCATATCTAGCAGAAACTGTCCATTTCACTTCATTATTTTTCTTTACAATATCAGTTATATCCTTAACTATCTCTGTATAATTAGGAATAAACCTTCTGAGAAAATTAATCTTTCTAAGGAATGCTTGTATCTCTTTCTTATTCCTTGGTAGAGATAGGGTCTCAATAGTTGAAACTCTCTTTGGGGCAATTATAACTCCCTCCTTGGACATTATATGCCTTAGTAATTTCCCTTCCTTTACAACAAATAAAGATTTCTTTGGATTGATGGATATGCCAAATTTCTTACACCTGTCAAGAACCTTGCTCAAGTGTTTTAAGTGATTTTCGTCAGAATCAGAGAAAATAGTTAAATCATCTAAATAAATGACAATAAATTCAGATGTTTTACCTACAAATGCTAGATCCATGGCTCTCAGGAAAGTGGCTCCAACATTGGTTAACCCAAATGGCATTCTAGCATACATAAATGTACCCCAAGGAGTGGTGAAAGTAGTTTTGTCTTTGTTAGCTTGACTTACCATGATCTGGTTGTAGCCAGAAAATCCATCTAGCATAGAAATCCTATTTGCACCTGAAACTTTCTAAAGCACATGATCCATTTTGGGAAATTTATAGTTATCCTTTAAAGATTTGTTCAGATTTCGGAAGTATACACCTAATCTCACCATTTTTCTTTCTGACATGAACTAGGTTGGCTACCCAACTAGAATACCTTAAAGGTACTATGATATGAGCATCAAGCAACTTTTTAAATTCTTTCTCAATGTTGGAAGTAGTATTGGATTGATTCTTCTTAATTTTTTATTTTTAATTTTTAATTTTTAATTTTTTTTGAAAGGGTTTTGCTTCTGGTTTCAAGAGAATCTTATGCTCAATCAAAGATGTATCATAAGTTTTTAACTCATTATAAGACCAGGCAAAAACATCTTTGTAATTTTTAAGAAGATTAAATTATTTGATTTTTACATCCAAAGGCAAGGTTGATGACAATTTAACATTTCTCACATCACTCAAAGTCCCAATATTTCATTCTTCATTTTCTTCTTCAGGTGAGTTAAACAAGGGGTTTTTAGAGACATCATTATTATCAAACAGTTTTTCCAATGGAACTAATCCTTTAGGAATAAAATTATTAGATAATTGGATGATATCATGATCAAGAACTTTAGGACTGAATGAAGTTTCTAGATTTTGGTGATTTGATTCATGAACATCTTGATCTCCTTCAATTTGCATATTCCAGAATTCATCAATGACTTGAAGGAAAGATTTTAATTTTTAATCATCTTAAAAAATCTGCTAGTGTTTAAGGTTATCAGGAATTGATGGTCTATACTTGACTTGAATTTGGTACTCTAATAATACTAGCTCAAGGATTTTAAAAGAGCTTGCTGAGATAGCTAGTGAGTCAGCATGCATATTTTCATCTCTGGGAATAGCAGTTATGTTAAATCCTTGGAAGAATTTTTCAGTTGTGTCCCAAGCTTTATTTCTATAGGACCTAAGTCTTGGGTGTTTCGTTTGACATAGATTTCTAACCTACTTCACTATAAGCTCATAATCATAAAAGACACTCAAGTTTTTAACCTTTAAACTCTTAGCTAACTCAGTAACAAGAAGAAAAGCCTCATACTCGGCCACATTATTGGTGACCTCAAATTCAATTTTACATGACTGAGTTGTGTTTTCTTTATTTGATGAAATTAAAACAGTTCCTACTCCTTCTCATTCTTTTGAGCAAGAGGCATCAAAATAAAGTTTCTAGATATCTGATTCTACAATTTTAGGTTCAAAAACTATATTTTGAATGACAAGTTGAGTGTTTGGTTAATTTTGTGAAGATACCTGAAAGCAACCAAAATCCTGATCTATTGCATAGATAGGGTGGTTTTTTGCTTAATCAGACCTAAAAACAGTATGAAGGAATATGACTTCCCTATATAACCTTAAATGTTCACCTCCATAGACTGGAAGAGTAGCAAAAGACATCCATCTGAAGTGATCCTCCAAGTTTAGCACAACATGATCTATATAGGAGCATGCCAAACTTGGTAAGAATATGAGTGACAACTATGTCTAAACCTATATTCTTGACAAGTATTTGAGCTAAGGTCACAACTAGGTCTTTGATCAATCCTAGGCATGGTACCTTCTTTGAATCAAAGGTGTAAAGTTCATGATAAGAACGAGTCACTTGTAATTGAAGCTGGTCCATAATTACTGTTACATAGCAATTTGTCACAGTCCCTGCTACCCCTCTCCCACATCTTGGAGGACTCATTCCAGGACCTGTGAGAAGTGACATGACTTGCAAACACTTGCATTGCATTCCCCTGAAACTGAACTTCATTTTCCATGAAGACATCTCCTGCTAAAAACCCCTAAAAATAGCCCTTTTTCCATTTGCGTGGTTCCATAGTGTAGCCGTCACGCCAATGGGGGAAATCCTCCAAAGAGGGCGTGCCAGTTGGCGCTCTGTCACAGAGTCGCACTCGTGCAAACCATAACCAGTGGTGTTTTTTAACAAAAAAACAGCAGAAGATTCATCCTAACAAATTCCTGGACTGAATCTATCTTGAGTTGGGTGGTTTGGCTTCAGATCTCCATAGAGAGGAAGTGGTTTGCCACCTCTCATGGAAGCTTCTTTAGTGATAGAGCCAAACCCATGATTATTGTGGTTGGTCCCAACTCCCCTTCCTCCATCTATAAAAGCTTGTCCATTTTCCTTTCCAAGCTAGTTCCAGAGATTGAGAATTGTCAAGTTTCCAAGAGCTTCATGCTGCAAGAGCCTTCTTCATTCCCATAAGGCTAAATCAAAGTAAGGATATTCTTGTCCAATAACTAAAGAGAGAGAGGTGTGTTCCTATTCCCAACAAGCTTTGCAAGACATGTGCTGCTAACTACCCAGCCAAAGGAGAATCTAGCGTCAGAACTATGGTTGTATTCTTCTTTGATTATTATTAATAAACGACTATTGTTATGGTTCCACTCTTATTGTTCTTTGTAATTATGATGAGTTATATCCTTTCTGACTGATATATAGTTGCATTTGCTGGATTTTTTATGTTTGTGTTTGTGTCGTTTCTTGTATGTGCAGGTGTCCATTCACAGAGATCGTGGGGATTGTGATCTGCCGGAGCAAAGGAATGGGAGCTTCACCTCTTCTACAAGCACTAGCGTTGGAATCCAGGTAGGCCCTCATCATTGGTCTTTAATTTGAAATTAGGAACTTGCACTATAGCGTTGTATGATTGTTGCTAGACCCGGTCTAGGCTAGTAGGGATCTCCTCTGTCCACAGAGGGGATTTACCTCCTCAACAATTTGGTGACCATACTAGGGAGAAGATGGGCGAGGTGACGGAACGGGTGTGCCCAAGGGCACAATTCGGATCCGGGAGTACAAAGGTGGATATTGCCACCATTCACGATCTAACACTCAAAGCGATGTTATTTACCATCACACGGGCTACGGGGGTGTAGGCACCCCACAAGGCAACACAGAACCAACTCATATTGGCCACAGAGTGTCTGGTGGGGACATATCATCTCATTTTTCACTTGCCTCCGTGGGTTTGGGTGATCCTGTTTGACCTCTCATCTGATCTTTGCCTTATCACCATGACCTCTGATCATTTGATGTCAAATACTGCCAAATCCCTTGTCGTGTCGTCAGTATGTTCAAGAGAAGTTGACCTCTATGAAATAAAAACCTCCTTCTGATAACTCATATAATCCTGCTTCACAAAAACATTATCTTCCTCCGTCTCGCGTCGATGATGTGGGAAACACTATGGCCCACCTTTGATCGAGGTTTCTCCCTATCGACTTTAGCTCATTATCCAGGAAGTTTACCTAGAGACTTCCTTCAGGTGCCTTGGAGCCTGCGTGCCTCAATGGCAGGTTCTTCGTGTTCGATGTGAGGTTTTCATCATTGGCTTCCAATCAAATGATTCTATGGGTGTTCGACGCTGGCTCACTGATTTGCACGCCGTAGATTGTACCTATAGTACCTTGAGGGCCATTGCCATTATTGGTGTTACCTCTCACATATGTTAACAGTTTTCATCATTGGCTGGTAATCAGACGATGTTCCTACATGTTTGACTTTGACTCCTACATTCGCATGCTTGAACTTGTACTTTGTTTGGGTCGAGATGGAGTGCAAGACCCTGGATTTTGTCTGTTGGGATCCAGGTTGCGATTTTGTGGATTATTATGATTATTACATGACTCGTTCATTGAATGGCTGTGTCCATACCTTGGATCTAGATTCTTATGTACTCTGCTATGGATGGTTATGCCCATACCACATATATCATGTACTTGAGATATCAGTTATACTTCTCCATGCAGGTTTTTCCCGGCGGCAGTGTTTTCGGTTGGACATGCTCTTGTAAAGCCTTTCACCCCTCTCTCTATCGGGCCTCATGCTTTAGGGGGCATCTGTTACATAGCAATTTGTCACTGTCCCTATTACCCCTCTCCCGCATCTTGGAGGACTCATTCCAAGACTTGTGAGAAGTGACATGACCTACAAATACTTGCATTGCATTCCCCTGAACATGAACTTCATTTGGCCTGAAGACATCTCTTGCTAAAAGCCCATAAAAATAGCCCTTTTTCCATTGGCATGATTCCATAGTGCAGCCCTCGCGCCAATGGGGGAAATCTTCCAAAGAGGGAGCACCAGTTGGTGCTCTGTCACAGAGTCGCACTGATGCCAACCATAATCAGTGGTGTTTTTTAACAAACAAACAGTGGAAGATTCATCCTAACAAATTCCTGGACTGAATCTATCTTGAGTTGGGTGGTTTGGCTTCGGATCTCCATAGAGAGGAAGTGGTTTTCCACCTCCCATGGAAGCTTCTTTAGTGATAGAGCCAATCCCATGATTATTGTGGATGATCCCAACTCCCCTTCCTCCATCTATAAAAGTTTGTCCATTTTCCTTGGCAAGCTAGTTCCAGAGATTGAGAATTGTCAAGTTTCCAAGAGCTTCATGCTGCAAGAGCCTTCTTCATTCCCATAAGGCTAAATCCAATGAGATTCTTGTCCAATAACAAAAGAGAGAGAGGCTTGTTCCTATTCCCAACAAGCTTTGCAAGACATGTGTTGTTGACTACCCAGCCAAAGGAGAATCTAGCGTCAGAACTATGGATGTATTCTTCTTTGATTATTATTAATAAACAACTATTGTTATGGTTCCACTCTTATTGTTCTTTGTAATGATGATGAGTTATATCCTTTCTGACTGATATATAGTTGCATTTGCTGGATTTTATGTTTGTGTTTGTGTCATTTCTTGTATGTACAGGTGTCCATTCACGGAGATCATGTGGATCGTGATCTACCGGAGCAAAGGAACAGGAGCGTCACCTCTTCTACAAGCACTAGCGTTGGAATCCAAGTAGGCCCTCATCATTGGTCTTTAATTTGCAATTAGGAACTTCCTCTGTAGCATTGTATGATTGATGCTAGACCTGGTCTAGGCTAGTAGGGATCGCCTCTGTCCGCAGAGGGGACTTACCTCCTCAACAATTACCTTTGGCATAAGGTTATGAGAAGATCTAGAATCCAACATGCGTTTATACAAAAGAAAGTCATGAGCCTTTAAAGTTACATAGAATGGTGGAAAAATTTTATCATTCATATCAAAACTAGGGCCAAATATTACTAAGGGCTTTTCATCTTACAAAATAATAACATTTCCCTCAACATCTACACTAGAGGATTGTATCCATTTAGACACTTTATTTTTATAACCAGGATTTTTGGAAAGTTCAGCTAAAGGTATAGGAATCTTGACCCTTTCCAATTCCTTTTCAATATTAAAAGTTGTAAAAATGGTCTTGTCAGATGAAAAGGTTTGAGTGGATGAATCTATGGTCTAAGGTGTTGGAGTTTGTGTTTGAATGGATTTTATTACAGGTTCAATTATAGTGGTAGATTTTGAAGGTCTACCTGGCCTGATCTTGGTCTTAGATCATACCTCTTATTTAATTCTGCAATTAGAAATTCAGAGAATTCTTGGTATTTTGAAAGTTGAGCTTCTCCTTGTTCTTGTTCAAAAGAATGAGGTGAAGATGAAGGAACTATTTCCATTTCTACCATTGAAGAATCAATATTATTGATATCTTCAGTGATTAAAGGGCTTGTATCATGTGGCTATTGATCATCAATCAACAAAGGTTTTTGAACGTTTTGATCAAAACCTGGTCTCTGAAGAATCTACATTTGAGGAGTTCTTCTGAATTGATTTTGCGCTTGAGGCCTAACAACAGTTTTCTAAGCAATTCTAGGTTTTGTTTCAATTTTAGAAATCCTAGTAGAAAGGTTTCTATGTAAAGATGTAATTTCATCAATTTTCTGATCTTCAAGTTTATATTTGGAAGAAGATGAGTCATCAACCCTAGCTTTTAGTTTTCTTTCTTCTTTCTCTGCTTTAGCTTTAAGTTTTCTAGAAGTTGACCTATTAGTTTCTACCTCTATAGCATTTGTCTGCATGTCTTCTAATGTATTAGAAACCCTTTCCCTTAGCACAACTACAAAGTCATCTTCAAAAGCTTTGGAAAATCTAACCTTTGTAGCTGCTACTGGTGGTTTACAATCAACAGGCATTTTATTGTAGAGTTCGTTAAATATTTTGATGAGTTCAATAACTCGTTCACTAGGGCTTCTCTTCAATTCTTCAAATTCAGTGAGAAAATAAACAAGATCTTTCTTTACCGCCCATTGGTTTTTAATGATAGTTAAGAGCTCATTCCATGTTCTAATAGAGTCAGCTCTAAGTTGCCTAAGCTAGATCCTAACATTTCCTTCTAAAGATTGTACAAATCATCTCATATAAACATCTTCCTATTCTATGTTCATATTGTCAACAAAATCTAGGAAAGCTGATACATGATCCTCTACTGAGGGGCCTATTTTTCCATTAAATCTTGGTAGATGTTTTAGATATCCATTAGGAAAATTGTCCAAGTTTGCAGGGAGAACTAGAGAAGCATACCTTTCTTTCACAATGGGTCAAAAAGCCATAATAGAAAGAGGATTTTGGGGTGACTGAGTGGATGATGATGAGGAAGAGGAAGATGATGAAGATTAAGGGGATGAAGATGAATCAGTAGGGGTATTAGTATGTGGAGGAGAGAAAGAGGTAGGAGACCTATTTGAGGATTTCAAAGGGGTTTTAATAAACAACTTCTGAACTCTTGGTGGAAAGTCTTCCTTATTATCAAACAAAAGATTTGAATAGACAGAAAATGTCTCTTCAAGATTAGTAGAGGTTTATGGAATAGAATAAGGAGTTAGAGAAATGAATTCTGTAGGCTTGAATTTAGGTAAATGTAAACCCAATTCTTCCCCAGATGAAGGTGATTTGATAGGAATGGATGGGAATTGATATGACTCAAGGAATTGTATTAGAAAGGTTTATGGAAGATATACTACTCTGGAATGGAGTTCAGAAATCCTAGGAGGTAATTCAGTCCAATCAAGATGGGATGGAACAAATGAAAAGGGATCTACAGATGAGATTTCTTCAGGGTGTAAAGCTGAAGAAGAAGAAGGGGTTCTAAGTCTTCTCCTTATGAGGCTCCCCTAATAAGTCTTTTTGGATCTAGTAGAGGGTTAACAATCTCAGAATCAGAATGTGATCTAGTATGCTTAAAAGGAGCTAGCTTGGACCAGTGAATCACCAGGTGAAATATTTTGACATATATCCTTATCCTTTATTCACCTTAAAGGAAAGGGTGAATCATTGCCCCAAGGAAAATTTAGCTTTCAATCCTTCACTCCCTAAAATGACACCAATCTGATGTTGTCCTTTGAGATAACCTAAGGTCGATTAGTTATGTGAAAGCATCTATAATGTTTTGTTCTTTTGAGTGATTGGATGACCAGTGAACTATTTATAAACATGTGCTTTAAACTTAGATGAATTTTTGATAAAATGAAAGGTTGTTATTTAACTGCACATGGTTAGTTTGATTTTAATGTGATGCATAAGTAGAGTATGGAGAGGAATAATTAATTTTATATTCAAATTGAATATTTAACCATTTACAAGAAGAAATTAAGAAAAGAGTGTTTTCTTAATGAACAAAATATAATTAAAATATTACAAATATCTAGTGTAATTTATGTTCAAAGAGGAATTTACAATAACAAATAGTTCTGTAAATTAATCTCTTATTTAAATTACAACTTCACAGAGGATTCAAAATGAAACTAATATTCAACTAAATTTTAAATCAGATGACTGAAAAAGAATTAATTTATATGAAGAAAACATAATGAATAGACAAGATGGAATACAACTCACTGAGAGACTGTTGGGTCCCTATAATACTAGTGATTACCCCATTACTATTGTAGTTATACCCCTTATTAATATTGTTTTTCCCCTATTGCCTCCATATTGTTATTACTGTGCCCCATAGAATCCCTCTATTGTTATTTTTGTGGCTTTATATTATTATTGTTAGGTCGACTAGTTTATATTGTGACTCCTTAGACTCCTATATATAGAAAGGAGGTTTTGTCATTTGAATCATCCAAGAATTGTTCATTTATGTAATGTAAAGGAGGTTTCCCCCTCGAAGAGGCTGAATTCTAAGGCGTTGATCTATATTTTCTTGAGCTAGTTTCATAACATTTGGTATCAGAGCTTTGGATTCTAGGGTTTCGCTGCTCCAAATAGGTCATCGTGGCATTTTCACTATCACGTTTTTTCTGTGACGTTTCAGAAGTCACAAAAACAACCCATTTGATAATAAATCACTCTACATCTTGGGTCCGAATTTCAGAGCTTTTCGCACTATATTTGCGGAGATATGATCTGAGGAAGTTGGTCTTTTTGCAGACTCCTGAATTACATTCCAAACAGGTGACCAGGGGAAAATCCTCATAACTTTCTCTCTAGGGATCGGATTGAAATTTAGTAAGAAGTTATAGAAAGAGGACGGACTGTAGTTGCTTGTACACATTTTTCAGATCCAAAGGCTGAAACAGTGACTCGTGGCACGTCGTACAAGTTCGCTCTACGGAACTACTCTATAATCAAGTCACTGTGGGAGATTTCACATAACTCTTCCTTGGAGAATCCAATTTGAGTAAGACTTGTGGCATTGGAAAGAGGACATAGAGGGATACTACAGGTCATAGTTTCAGAACTTAAAGATCTAAAAGTACAAAGTTACCGTCATTTCAAGATCAAGCTCCTAAAATCAAGAAAAAGCAAGATGAGGAAGTTTGATGGCAAGGATCCGGTAAATTGGATACGTCAGATGGAGCAATATTTTGATCTACATGGTGTACCACTATTACAGAAGGTATCTATTGCATCTTCATATTTAGAACCAGATCATTTTTTATGGTATAAAAGGCTTTTTTCTCGTAAACGACTTGTTACGTGGTCAATTCTCACAGAGGAAATGATAGCACATTATGAGGATACAAAGAGCAACACCTTCTTTAGAGCAACACCACAACAATTGGAAAGAGTAAAAGGGCTTTG
>APFE031598620.1:316254-338353 GCA_000404065.3 Pinus taeda
TCCATGCTCTGAACAGTACTTATCAAACTCTTTGCTGCAATATTCACCTCCATTGTCTGATCTAAGACACTTCAATTTCTTTCCTGTTTCAATCTCAACCAAAGCTTTCCATTTCTTGAAAGTATCAAATACATCAGATTTATTCTTAATACAATAAATCCAAGTTTTTCTAGTTTCATCATCAATAAAAGTAACATAATAATGAGAGCCACCAAGAGATGATACCTAAGGAGGTCCCCATACATCTATATGCACAAGCTCTAATTTTTCGCTCTTCTTTTCTTTCCCAACTCTCAGAAATCTGACTTTCTTCTATTTTCCATAAATGTGATTCTCACAGAAGTCCAAATCAACATTCTTCAATCCCAGCAACAAGTTCTTTGAGTGAAGAATCTTCATCCCCTTCTCACTCATGTGTTCGAGCCTATGATGCCATAATGTTGCATCTGCCCCTTTGGAAGTTAAATCATTAATAGAGTTAAAAATACCATTCCATAAATATGATGTACCAACCTTTTCGCCTTTTGCTATTACCAGTGCTCCTTTGGTGACCTTCCAAGCTTTATCTGTGAAAGTTGTCACACAACCTTCACCGCCTAACTACCCCATTGAAATCAAATTTTTCTTTAGATCTGGAACATGCCTTACCTCCTTTAGTAGCCATTGGTTTCCATTCTACTCTTTTACAAGAACCTTACCCATTCCAACGATTTTACAAGGTTTATCATCACCCAAATGGACTTGTCCAAAATCTTCTTGAACATAGTCATGAAAATATTTCTTATCAGGTGTGGCATGGAATGAATCCCTTGAATCTACCACCCAGGAATCAGTAATATTTTTGAAAGAAACAATCAAAGCATCTTGTAACACCTCACCTGTCACATTTTCTTCATGATTGTTTTTTTGTTGTGCATCTCCTTCTTTTCCCTTCCAAGATCTACAGTCTTTCTTTAGGTGTCCTTTCTTTCCACATTTCCAACACACTATCCCCGATCTGGACTTGGATCTACCTTTCCTTGATTTACTGTGATATCTTGAGCTCTTTCCTCTTTCCATTTTTCTTCCCTTAGACTTTGCACTTAAAGCATTACCCGATGTCTCACCAGAGCTTTTCCGTCGCATTTCCTCACTAAGGATAGCACCAAAAACATCATCAAACTTTAAAGTACTAGATCCAGAAACAAAGTTACTAATGGCCATTACTAAACCATTCCAACTTTTTCACAATGAGCACAAGAATAACAAAGCTCTAACTTCATCATCAAATTTTACCTCTACAGAACTTAACTGACTTGTAACAGTATTAAAATCATTTAAATGGTCTGCAACAAATCCACCTTCTGACATCTTCATATTAAATAACCATTTCACAAGAAATACCTTGTTTGAGGCTGAGGGTTTTTCATATAGTTTTGCCAACGCCTTAATCAAACCCTCTGTCATTGTTTCCTTCGAAATGTTGAAGGTGATTGATGCTGCAAGGCAAAACCGTACTGTTCCGAGTGCCTTTCTATCGAGAACATTCCATTCTTCATCTGTCATACATGTCGGCATCTTTGTTTTTCCGCCCAATGGTAGGTACAGATCTTTCTGATATAGATAATATTCCATCTGCATCTTCCACAATGAGAAGTTTTGGCCGTTAAATTTCTCAACCCTAAACTTACCATCTTCCGCCATTGCTCCCACTCGAGCTAGGAACCCTTCTCTCTTATGAGTTTGTCAGCCAAATAGACCTTCGGCTCTGATACCAGTTGTTAGAAAATTATATATTGCAGAGAAATGGAACACATAGAATATTGCAAAAATATAAACCCAGAAAAAACGCATAAAACTAGAGAGACATAGATATACATGGTTCACCCAGTTTGGGCTATGTCCACCCAAAAGAGCTAGTCCTTCCTTTCTATTATCCAGCAAAATGAAGAGACACAACCTACAGCAGATTCATTGTAATATCCTCTGTTTTCTCTCACAGTCTCACCTCTCTGTTTCTCGCTCGGAGAATACACATCTATTATACAGCCTCAATACAATGCCCTCATACAAAGAGAGGGGTTGCCTTCTAAGGCAAAAAACCCTAAACTAAACATAAGTTCTACCGTCAGATCATCCGCCTAATGAACGGCCCAGATTGACTAGAAATTACTATACTTTTACAAGGAAATTTTACATCTATTTTTAGGCTGGCCCCCAGACCCCTCAGTCGGGGGGGATGGGCCCCCCAAAACCCTCGCAGGGGGACAAGTCCCCCCTGCACCCCCCTGCATGGAGGGGTTTACAAACTTCCTGGGGTATACATCCGGCTGAAACAAAGACCTCTAAATAATCATGTTCCACACCCAACATTATTTTGATTAAATTTCATGTGAGGAAAATGTATTAATGATGAAAATCATATAACTCTCACATGTTAGGTAGTTACCTATCCCTAACTACTTCCTTGAATATTTATTCTCAAGGAAGAGATCAAGAGGGTATTGGTACCTGAGATGAATAAAAGAGAGCTAAAGGAGAGTTTTTTGTTTTGATATGTTAGGCAAATCCAAAAGCTAAGTATGGTTAAGACTAGATAGCTGTGACATGTTAAGACTGATGGTCTTATAGGAAACATCCTGCATCTGAGTAACAGCTCGGGGGTAGACTTTGGCCTGAAAGCAAGTCTCATGCTTGGGAGGAAATTTGGCATCTTTAGTTTTGATTTCAAATAGTTGACAGTAATTACAACTAGAACCAGATAAGTATTTATAACTTCCTATAGGTTAATTATGATGTTGAATTAACGATATGTATATTGCTTAGAAAAGGTTAACGTATTGGTTCAGTTAAGGCATGATGGCTACTAATAGAAGTTTACAAACTATACTCTAGTCATCTACTGAAACTAATAAACCTTAAAGAAAAAACTCAGCAAGATCTACTGAAATGAACAGAAGAGTTATTTTAGAAGAATTATTCTTTTAGAGTTACAATGCAAACACCATTAAGGGAAATGTAAAATATGAAAAACAAGAATTCTGGTTTAATTTAAAAACTTACTAGGATAGAGGAATTTACAATTATGGTAAGAAAAGTATAATACTACAAAACACATAAATATTACAGAACAACAAGAGTAGATTCTTCAACACTTTAATTCTTCGTTGCAAGGTAATACCAGAAAAGAACAAGAAATTAAGTTCTGAGGCCAAACCATACTTTTTCACATATTCTAAACAAAAGAAAAAGAATTTTGTTCTAATAAAAAGGAAAGAAAAACCAAAACTATCATATGATGCAAATAACTGATTCACCAATCAGGAATAAGGAAATATGAAGGAAAATCGAGACCTAAAACTAAAAACCCAATTAATCAAGGGTCATTCGGGTAAAGAATACTTCGAGACTAGCTGCAAAAATAATGTTAAAGATTCATATATAACAAGTGTGGCTATGACGGGACGTGGGTCGATAGCCCAATTGTTTCCTGAGATAAAAATTAAATAACAATAACAAAACATATAAATAGTCTTGAAGCAAATATAACGAAAAATGGCTAATGCTTACTCTAAGGAAAAGAACAATGAGGAAAGAGCCATTTTGGTTGGATAAATCGTATCTCTGAGGAAAATATGGAGTCCGAGCAAGGGTGCAAACTGACCCTCTTTATTTACATGAACCAAGTAGCTATATATACATATATAAATAAAGAACATAAATTCTTCATAACGAAACTCTTTATCTGGTAAGGAACTTCCAAATACAACAATTACCAACTATATCGAAACAAGATAAGTTAAGGTTAATTACAAAACTAGGACTAGACGCATACTAGAATTTGAGATAGTGGGAACACAGCTCTATGACTTGAACTCAAAGAATATAGCCACAAGGGCCTTTTTATAGAGAGTCCTGAGAAACATACAAACCCTTACGGAAACAAACTAATTAAGGACCAAAAGAAACATAGTCGGATGGTTTGTTAACCAATTTCCACTAAGAGTTGAAGCCTTCAAGAATCCAAAACAAGTTTTCACATACCCGTAGGCTGGAGGAAGAATAGGTTGCAACCCTCGGCAGGATTCCGGGGGGTAAGCCTTGATCAACCATTCTCAAGTGGTAAGGAACCTCCGGTGAAACATAGTAGCAAAAAGAAAATATTATTTATATGTAGTAATGGAAATAAAAAGAAGTTAAATGATGTTTGAAACAAAAACTCAAAACCTGTAACTAGCCAGGATTCCAGCTATAAAGCATCTCTGATGTAGGAGCATCTAGCACCCTTAATTAATGGATGAATCCAAAGCAGAGCAAAGGGGAGGACATGGACCAGGGAACAAAATAGGGACAAATCTGTTTTAAAACATATTTAAAGATGGAATGGATAAGTCTCTATAATACTTATCTAAAATGCAATCTGCCATGTGTATACAGGTTTGTTGAGTAAATCAAGGAGAGGATGTGATTGAATCCTTCATAGTGATCCAATGTTTCCATATAAATATATGTGTGATGAACCTGCATGTTCAATGAGACAGAGAGTAATGTAGTGTGGGAGACAGTGTGAGCAAGATGTAATAGAGATAGAATTCATTCTAAGGCTGAAATGCCTTAGATCTTATAATCATGCTGCGTATAATATAAGAATGTGCTTTGTGTTGAATATATGCATTGTGTATATTTTATAGATAGTTGAATGTTTTACCATTGCTAGGTTGTTGATCCACCATTAATCACTGTAGAATTGATGGCAATCTAATGATATTTGAGTTAACTATTATATATATTAATGTCACGTGTGAATTGGCATATGGCAGAGAACTGTCTTTTAACACAAAAATCCATCGACCCTTAGCTGAGTTCCAATTACATTAAGAAACATCACAAAGGTACTTAGTAGATTCAGAATTTGGACCTTAAAAATTATGGAAGTTGGCCTATACTCTTGTCGGATCTAGAAGGCATATCGAATCGATGCATTAGACTGGAGGGGACTACGACCTTAGACAGTTGCGATGAGTGACCGCCGATGAAATAAGGACTGTTGGATCAAAAGGGGATCAATGGCAGAGATGTGATCAGCGATTGCATATCGGGGAGGCCAAAGGACTTGGACTATGGATAAGCGATAGATGATACAACAATGAGTGATGTGGCGATGTCACCAATAGACGAATCAGGGATCGGGTAGTTGGAGGTCGGCATCGGATCAGTGTTGAGGAAAGTAGAAGGAGTTAATACGAATTAGTGGACCCGTTTATAGTTATGAGTACATGTGCATAGAATTTGGAGTCTGGGTATGTATTCCAGAGCCGGGTTTTCATGGTTTTCCCCATGTAATCTGTGTAGCCAAAGGGTTAAGTCTTGAACACTTATATGCTAAGCTTCCAATATATGTTTTCTTGGGGTTTTAAGGCTTAAATTCATATTTAAATGCTCTCGATAATATTAAAAAGCTTCGATATGTGTGGTGGTCCGATTTTAAAGGCTTCTAGCCTAAGATGCTTTTGAAAGGCTTTGTGGGCCATAAACCACAGGCCTCAAAAACGATTTTTTTTAGGCAAAGGGATTTTGATTAAACAAAAAATTCCTCTTTCCATCATTTGGTATCAGAGCGGATGAAGATTCTGCATGAAAAGGAAGATTAAAGAAATTCCTAAGAGAAGGAAGGAGTGCAAGCAGAGGAGAAGGAGGTACATTTGATAAAGTATGGAGAGTTATGGTCTTACCATCGCACAGAGAACAACAAAAGAAGGTGAGAATATTGCAACAAACCTAAAGCATGGAGTGCTCATATGGTTCGAGATGAGAGAACCTGAAGGATGCCAAAAGACCGAGTGAGGAGGGCTTGGTGAGGTATCGTGTAGCAGAGGAAGACTGTTACTACAGAGGATGGTTGCAGCTCACAGAAAATCATGAAGGTAGTTCCACTGAAGAAGTGAAGTGGGTAGAATTGCTAAAGACAAGGAGGAGCATATGACCAAGAGGTCATAAATTTTCGTACCTCGGGAGTCTGATGCAGGAGCATCCAACACTCTTACTTATGGAGGAATCCAAAGCAGAGCAAAGAGGAGGATGTGGACCAGGGAGAAAAATAGGGACAAATCTGTTTTAAAACAGATTTAAAGATGGAATGGATAAGTCTCTAGAAGACTTATCTAAAATGTAATCTTCCATGTGTATACAGGTTTGTTGACCAAATCAAGGAGAGGATGTGATTGGATCCTTCATAGTGATCCAATGTTTCCATATAAATATATGTGTGATGAACCTGTGTGTTCAATGAGGCAGAGAGTAATGTAGTGTGGGAGATAGTGTGAGCAAGATGTAATAGAGAGAGAATTCATTCTAAGGCTGAAATGCCTTAGATCTTATAATCATGTTGTGTATAATATAAGAATGTGCTTTGTGTTCAATATGTGCGATGTGTATATTTTATAGATAGCTGAATGTTTCAACATTGCTGGATTGTTGATCGACCATCAATCGTTGTAGAATCGATGGTGATCCAATGATATTTGAGTTAACTATTATATATATATATGAATGTCACGTGTGAATTGGCATATGGTAGAGAACTATGTTTTAACACATAAGTCCATGGACCCTTAGTTGAGTTCCACTTACATTAAGAAATAGCGCAAAGTTACTTAGTGGATCTAGAATCTGGACCTTAAAACTTATGGAAGTTGGCCTATACTCTTGTCGGATCCAGAAGGAATATCGGATCGGCACATTGGAGCGGAGGGTACTAAGACCTTAGATAGTTGCGATGAGCGACTGCATATGAAACAAGGACCATTGGATCAAAAGGGGATTAAGGGCAGAGATGTGATCAGCGATTGCATATTGGGGAGGCCAAAGGACTTGGATTATGGATAAGCGATGGCCGATACGCTGATGAGCGATGTGGTGATGTTGCTGATAGACCAATTGGTGATTGGGTTGTCGGAGGTCAGCATCGGATCAGTGCTGAGGAAAGCGGAAGGAGTTAATATGGATCGATGGTCCCATTGATAGTTATGAATGCACGTGCATAGAATTTGGAGTCAGTTTATGTATTCCGGAGTAGGGTTTTCACTATTTTCCCCATGTAATCTTTGTAGCCGAAGGGTTAACGCTTGAACACCTGTATTCTAAGCTTCTGATATATGTGTTGCTCAGGGCTTTAAGGCTTAAATGCATATTTAAATGCTCCCGATAATATTAAAAAGCTCTAATATGTGTGGTGGTCCGATTTTAAAGGCTTATAGCCTCAAAATCTTTCGATAGGATTTGTGGGCCATAAACCACATGCCTCAAAATCGATTTTTTTTAGGGAAAGGGATTTTGATTAACCCCAAAATTCCTCTTTCCATTAATCTCTTTTAAAACAGTGAAACACATAGTCGACTCGATGTAAACCTAGGAGCCAAACATATAATCAAGGCAAGATTGTAATAAGGTAGGAAGAACAACCTCAATCAATGTAGAATGGTAAAAATGAACCTGTGTGAAAAATATAGCTTGTGTCAGAACCAGATTACTCTGCCATATGGAAAAAATAATACCAAAAATACTCCAGAGACTAGCTGACAATAATGATAAAGTTTTTCTTGCTGCTGTTGGATTAACTCACAACACAAAGGACATCGATGAGGATATTTTTCTGAGGAGAAGCTGATAGCTGGAGAGTAGACGAAAGACTCCAGTGTCCTGCTCCCACCAACACTCAGAATACCAAGTTCACCGTATTTGAGTTAATATTAACCACATTGTAATTATAGTAAATATAATCTGTGTGTACAATGGGGCATTGAATATTAACAATAAATGAATATTCCTTTTGATATTACATATCTGCTTAGTGTAAAAGACATTAATTATATATGTCAAGTGCACCAAATTCGGTGCTAATGCAATGTAGATACATATATATATATGTATGAAAGGAAATTAAATTTTACTATTTTACCATTAATTTATTATGTTAATGTTGGGAGACATGACACTATTATTAATCATCTACTTATTCAAAGCATGATAGTCACAACACATATGCAACTCACTCATGTCCTTCTTCTTTTGGAATAGTATTGGGGCACTATACAGGGACCATGAAGGACGTATGAAACTTGCATCCACCAATTCCTTCAGTTGACGCTTCAACTCCTCCATCTCCCCTGAAAATATATAAGGAATTTTTTTCTAGCAACTTCTTCCCTCAATCTAGCTCAATATGATGGTCCACTGCACGTCTTGGTGGAAATAATTTTGGAAGTTTCTAAGGCATCAAATCTACATATTTGTCCAATACATTAGAAATATCAACTAGAAGAGGCACCCTCATCCCATCATCTTCCCCAATCTCTCTAATGATAGTTTCATATGCCTCAACATCTAATTTCCACATCACCCTATTCATACTTAGTGCAAAGACGAGTTGCACCTTTTACTTCCTTTGTTTTTTATGGGTAGGAAAAGTCCAAGTCCATGTTTCACCAACCAAAACTATTTCATCATTGAACAATATCACCACAAATTTTTTACGCTTCAAAAAGCCTTGTATCAATTTCATATCACAGTTTTTCATCTCTATCGCCATGAAGTCTAAATATCTCTTCCAATTTGTGATTTGAATCATGAAATCACTTTCCAATACCAAAACTCTAACCTTTAAGGTCATTACCTTGACCTTCACCTGCTTGGAAGTAAGATATAGCCCAACTTCGTTTGCTATACCTTTCGGCATAAAGTTATGTGTGGCACTTGCATCCACAAGAGCTTGGAGGACAACCCATGGATCTCCAAGTCAACGAATCCCAAGCTATGCAACCAACCATCCCTTTTCCCAAGAATACCAATATGCATACATACCTCATGTTTGTCACATTTCATCACACCAACATATTCATGGATTTTGATACCATCTATCATGACCCCACAATGGTCAAACCACCATGGACGCGTGACACCAACGAGGTTCATCGTAGTGATAAGAAAAACTAATGATTACTTAACTCCCACACTACACGTACATTCCTGTACACTCTTGAACATGTTATGGCTACTTAGCCTCGTGGAATAAAGCCTTTCATCTATTACACAAGCTACAACTTCTTATTTGATGTTAAGTGTTATGTTCAACAAAGTGAAACAACATAAACTTAAACATCCATCTTATGCAGTAGTGTGATATCAAAAAATAACTAAGAACCCAAAAAATCATGCCAACAATAATATTAAGTAAATGTAACTTCTTTTATTATACAATTGATATTTTATATCAAATGGGAGGCTAGTCAAATTGGTCACAACACTTTGTTTATACTTCAAAAAATATACAACGAATGTTCTTTACAACCTGAATGAGGGTGCCCTATGAATTACCCAATATATAAAGCTCAACAGAAAAGATTGTTGCTGATTGCCCAACTTTCCCTTAGGTGGGTGCATTCCATTGCACTCTCTCATTGTTATTTTTCTACCTTCTTGCCACCTCAGAACACACCACATACTTCACTTCAGAAGATATGCGAACTTGTTATTTGATGCCCAAACTTCACTTTGGTTTGTTTTATTTATATGTGTCTTGGCTCATGGATGGGTCACCCTAGCCATGGGCCAACACCTTGCCAACTCATCGGGCTGACATAAATTCGAGCACACTCACCCATCGCCTTATCCTGCATGTCAAGGCATGCCCTCAAATGGTGCCCGAGTGCCCCACCTTCATGCAAGCGCACCCATGGGCATGGTTGTCTTTGTTCTGTGTCGACATGATGTCCAACAAACGAACCCCTCATATTGTCCAACTTGCCCTCTACCTGAGTCATGCACACACTTTCCAACATGTTGCACTCGTGCTTCATGCCTATCACCTTCATGCGATTTGGATGCGCAAGGCCTCCAACTTGTCAAAGGGTCTCATGGGAACCTAGTTGTGCACTTGACTCGCCTTAGGGTTGCGATGCCAACTCAGGGTCCTAACAATTATTGGAAACTAGATCAATGCTAAGTGGGGGGGGGGGGCGCCCAGGGGAATCAGTACTGAAGGAACTTATAATTTTTTCTTCAATTAATTAAACCTTTAAACCATGCATAAATTGAAGATATAAAATAGAGATCAAAGCATCAAATATAAACCAAAAACCATGAAAACATTCAACACAAGGGATACAAGTATTGGTGCAAAACCTTCGTCTGGCAAAAAAACCACCCAAACTACTACACTGCTCAAAATATTTTATTATGTTAAGAAAATTATTCACATAGAGTTTCAACTGGCTACTATCAAATGGAGATCTCTTTCTCACACAAATATATAGAAAAGCATCTTTTCGAATCACCCATAACTAATGATCCCCGCTCGATTACTCCTGAACTATCATATGACTCTACATACCCCTATCTGTTGGAAGCCACCATGACCAATGAGCCTCACCCAGTTTCTTCTGAACTATCCAACCACCATTGTGGTTGGTTGTGTTATATTATTTCCACAAATAGCCCTCCTAGTTAACCAGGGGGTTAGAGGGGGGGCAGGAGCCCCCCTTAATTGCATCGATTATGCAGTGGGGGAGTCACAGGGGGTTGGAGGGGGGAGGGTAGCCCCCCTCTATAGGGTCCAGGGTAGCGGCCCGGGGATTTTTTTTGGCACCGTATATTAGGTGGGGTGAACCTACCTATGGTTTTGTGCATGGTTTTCACACATGGTTTTGGGTGCGATGGTTTTTGGTCAATGGTATTGGATGCTTCGACATGTATATATATGTATTGTAACATTGAAAGGAACATAATGAAAAATCAATCTGGTAGTCTTGGTTTTTGGGATCCAGGGGAAAATCTCTATGTATATGTGCTTTATGTGTTATGCTCTCACATTGTTTATTTTATGTGTTTTAGAATTCGTATGTAGGTAATTTCTATACGGGGTTAAAACCTACATTTAGAATTAGATCAATTTTGGCTTTAAGGGGATGCCTTTGTTGTTGAGGGGTTTGGCTCGGGCCTGTGGTAGACCCTGTTCAGTGGGAGATTTGCGTGATCGATTTTGGTGGTGAAAGAAGATGGCGAGTAGTGGAAAGATAGATAGCAAGAAATTTAATAGTCAGAGTTTTGAGTTGTGGAAACTCAAGATGGAGGATCTTTTGGTGGATAAAGGTAGATCTAGGTACTAAACAAATGGGAGTATCTGATGAAGAATGGAAGAAGTTGGATTGGAAGGCAAAGAGAATAATACAATTGTGTGTCTCAGATTCAATATTGTTGAATGTATCAAGGGAAGCTATGACTAAGGCTTTGTGGGACAAGTTAGGGACTTTGTACCAATCTAAGTCTCTAGTGAATAAATTGTTCCTACGGAAAAAGTTGTATAACCTGAGGATTAAAGATGGAGACTCGGTGACAGAGCATCTGAATGCATTTAATACTGTGGTAAGTCAATTATAATCTATTGACATTAAAATTTCAGATGAATATAAGTGCATTAGTTTGTTGTGTTCTTGAACAGATTCATGGGATAATATGGTTATTGTAATAGGTAGCAATGCAACTGCCTTGCAGTTTGATGAAATAGTCTCATCCTTGCTGACGGAGGAGATGAGACGAAAAAATATGGAGAGCCAGAATGGTGATGTCTTGTCTGTACAAGTATGGTCTCAGAACATGAAAAAGAATAAGTCATCGAGTGGGAGATCTAAACCTAGAGGGAGATATAAATCTCCAGGAAAACTTGTAAAGGTGGTGTGCTGGAAATGCGGAAAGGAAAGGCAGTACAAAAAGGACTGTAAATATAAATCTCCTGACAAAGGAAAAGGATCTGATAATGCTTCTTCTGCAGAGGCGAAAACCACCTCAGATGAAGGTGGGAAAGTGTACTTGGCTTCTTCAAATACACATGTAGATCATGAGGCATGGTTGATTAACTCAGGTGCATCCTTTCACTTCACTCTCCATAGAAAGTAGTTATGCGAGTATGAGAAATATGATGATGGTGATGTCGTCTTAGGGGATGATAGGAAGGCTAGAAGCATTGGTCATGGAAAAGTAAAGATGCGGTTGCAAGGTGGAAGGGTTAGAACATTTTCGGGTGTTCTGCATATCCCTGCATTGGCTGGAAATCTGCTTTCTATAAGCAAGCTGGATGATGCAGGTGTAAAACAATGTTCAAGAAGGATACTTGTAAGATGGTTCAGGAAGCACTGGTGTTGATGTGGGGAGTTCAGATTGGAACTCTGTACAAGCTGCAAGGTAGCACTATTGCTGATGGATGCAACAATTCTATGGTTCTTGAAAGTGGATCATAAAATCTAGTGGTCTCTGGAGAGAAGACCATGTTGTGGCATCAAAGGCTTGGACATATTGGAAAGAAGGGCCTTCAAATACTTCATGGTAAAGGTATGGTAGAAAGCATGAGTAATAGCTCTCTGGATTTTGATTTCTATGAAAATTGTGTATAAGGGAAGCATAATTGTGTGAGTTTCCCCTTTGGTGGTAAGAGGGCGAAACATATATTAGAGCTTGTGCACAGTGATGTGTTTGGACCTATGAAGGTTCCATCAATAGGTAAGTATGTGTACTATGTATCATTTATAGATGAATTCTCAAGGAATACATGGATATATTTCCTTAAGAATAAATCTGAAGTCTTTGAAAAGTTTAAAGAATTTAAGGCTCTAGTGGAAAACCAAACAGAGAAGAAGATAAAGGTGCTAAGGTTAGATAACGATGGAGAGTTTTGCAACAAGGAATTTGAAGAATTTTATAATAAGTGTGGTATAGCACGACAAAAGAATACTCCATACACACCTAAGAAAAATGGAGTTGTAGAAAGAATGAACAAGACGTTGATGGAAACAGCAAGAAGCATGTTCAGTGGTGCCAGGTTAGGATAGGAATTCTAAGCAGAGGTGGTGGAGACAACATGTTACCTAGTTAATAGATCACCTTCATCAACATTGGAGGATAAGACTCCACAAGAGGTATGGATTGGTAAGAAACCCTCTCTTTCACATCTGGGGGTATTTGGATGTGATGCATATGTACATGTTCCAAAGGAGAAAAGAACAAAGTTGCAAAGTAAATATGAAAAGTGCATCTTTATTGGGTATAAGGATGGTTTAAAGGGTTATAAGCTTTCGAACCCAGTGAAAAAGAAGGTTGTGTACAACCAAGATGTCGGTTCATAGAGGTGAAAAATGTTATTAAACATGAATTTCCATCAAAGGAACCTAAGAAGATAGAGTTTGAGCTAAAGGAGGAAGAATCAGACTCTATAACAGAAGAGGAATCAAAAGATGAAGAGCCACAAACTCTGGTTGTGAGAATATCAGTTCGAGAAAGAAGGCAGCCAAAAAGATATAGTCCATGTAATTTCTATTCAAATTTTTCTTTATCTATTACTGATGATGATCCTAGAATTGTGAAGGAAGTAGTAGATTCAGAGAATGGAAAAATCTAGAAAGAGGCCATGGTTGATGAAATGGCATCCTTGTACAAAAATAAGTCTTGGGATCTGGTGGAGTCACCGGGGTGGAAGGGAACCCATTGGCAACAAATGGGTGTTCAAGAAGAAGACAAATGTAGAAGGAAAGGTGGAGAAATACAAAGCTCATTTGGTAGGAAAAGGTTATTCCCAGGTGTCAGGAATTGATTTTGGTGATATTTTTTCTCCTGTTTCCGAGGTAGCTTCTATTAGATTAATTTTATATGTTGCTACTACTTTTGATTTTGAGGTAGAATAGATGGATGTGAAGACAACATTTCTTCACGAGGATCTAGAAGAGGAGATCTACATGAAGCAACCTAAAGGCTTTGGGGTGAAGGGTAAGAAAGAATTGGTAAGCAAGTTAAAGAAGTCTCTGCATGGGCTAAAAAAGTCACCAAGGATGTGGTATCAGAAATTTGATACATTTATATGGGGACTTGGCTTCACCAGAAGAAAAGCAGATCACTGTGTGTATTTTAAATTAATTGGTGACGTGTTATTTATCTGGTCTTGTATGTGGATGAAATGTTGCTGGTTGGAAATGACAAAGAAATTATCTAGAATTTGAAGACCCAATTGTCCTCCAAATTCAACATGAAAGATCTTGGTGCTGCAAACTATATTTTGGGCATGGAAATTAAAAGAGAATGGGCAAAGAGGAAGCTCTAGTTAAACCAGAGGAAGTATGTTGAGACAATATTACAAAGGTTTAATATGCAAGATAGTAAACTGGTGAAGGTTCCTATTCCTGTAGGTGTAAAGTTATCTGTTGAAGAGTGTCCCAAGAAAGAAGAGGAAGAAGAGGACATGTCCTGTGTTCCATATGCAAGTGTAGTTGGTAGCTTGATGTATGCGATGGTCTATACTAGACCAGACATTGCACATGTAGTGAGAGTATTGAGCAGGTTTATGTTAAAATTAGGGAAGGAGCATTGGATAGTAGTGAAGCGGGTTTTCAGGTATTTGCATGGAACTAATGATTGTTGTTTTTGCTACCAAGGAAGACCAAGATTGGAAAGAGTTTTGGATATTCGTGGCTTTGTTGATGCAGACTAGGCTGGAGATCTGCATCAGAGAAGATCTACAAGTGGGTATGTATTTAACCTATTTGGAGGTGCAGTCAGTTAGGTGAGTAAAAAAAAATATGTAGTGGCACTATCAACTACAGAGGTAGAATACATGGTAGCCACTCATTCAAGCAAGGAAGTAGTTTAGTTGTAGAGATTATGTTCAAGTATGGGGACTGTGACAACCAAAGTACAATTTTCTTTGAAAAGAACTCTACTTACCATTCAAAGACAAAGCACATTGATGTTCAGTATCACTTTGTGAGGGATATGATAGAAGACAAAAAGGTGTTGTTGGTAAAGGTGGACAGTTTGAAGAATACTGCAGATGAATTGACAAAACATGTGAGCTTTGAGAAATTCTCTTGGTGTAGAGAAATAGAAGGCATTGTAGGGTTGGATAAATGACTAAGCTCTCCTGTGGAAAGAAAAAAACAAGTGGGAGAATGTTGGGTTGTGTTATATTCTTTCCACGAATAGCCCTCCTAGTTAACCAAGGGGTTATAGGGGGGGCGATGCCCCCCCTTCATTGCGTCGATTTGCATAGTTGGGGGGTCACAGGGGGTTTTGAGGGGGACGGGTAGCCCCCCTCTACGGGGTTCAGGGCAGCGCCCCAAGGAAACGTTTTTGGGACCCTACGTTAGGTGGAGTGAACCTACCTATGGTTTTGTGCATGGTTTTCGCACATGGTTTTGGGCGCGATGGTTTTCGGTCCATGGTATTGGATGCTTCAACATGTATATATATATATGTATTATAACATTGAAAGGAACACAATGAAAAATCAATCTAGTAGTCCTGGTTTTGGGATCCAAGGGAAAATATCTGTGTATATGTGTTTTATGTGTTATGGTCTTACATTGTTTATTTTTTGTGTTTTAGAATTCATATGCAGGTAATTTCTATATGGGGTTAAAACCTACACATTGGATGGAGAAAATTTCTCCCTATATTGATTTCACTGGTGTTAGGTACCTATAATACAAGTGCTTCCCACATTACTATTGTCATTGTATCCCTTATTTTTATTATTGTGGTCTTATTTTCCCCATATTTTTATTAGTGTGCCCCATAGAAACCCACTATTGTTATTGGTGTGCCCTTAAGTTATTACTGTTAGGTCGGCTTGATTATATTGTGATCCCTTAGACTCCTATATATATAAGGGAGGTTTAGTCATTTGCATCATCCAATAATTGTTCATTTGTGTAATGTAAAGGAGGTTTCCTCCTCAAAGAGGCTGAATTCTAAGGCGTTGATCTATCATTTCTATCTTTTTGTGAGTTGGTTTCCTAACATTTGGTATCAGAGCTTTGGATTCTAGGGTTTCACTGCTCCAAACAGGTCATCGTGGAATTTTCGCTATAACATTTTTTGGTGATGTTTTAGATGCTAACACAAAAACCCATTTGAGATGAAATCGTTCTAAAATTTGGCTCTGAAGTTCAGAGCTTGACTCACTACTTTTTCAGAGATATTATTTGAGGAAGTTAGGGTTTTTGCAGACTCCCAAATTACATTCCAAACAAGTGACCTAGGGAAAATTATCATAACTTCTATTCTAAGCATTAGACTTACATTTCGTAAGAAGTTTCAAGAATATGACTGCCTGTAGTTTTATATATATCAGTTTTAGGTACTAAGGTTGAAATGGTGACATGTGGCACTTCGTATAATTTCACTCTACTGAACTAGTCTATAATCAGGTCACCGTGGGAGATTTGGCATAACTCTTCCTTGGAGAATCCAATATTGATAAAACTTGTGGGGTTAGAAACAGGACTCAAATAGCTACTGCAAGACACGATTTTTGATATTCGAGATAAGTAGTTACAAAGATACAATAAATTCAATATCGAGCTCTTACAAAGTGAAAAAAAGGTGTGTAGTTTTTTTAAAAATTTACATAAAATTGGTTTAAAAAATTAGTTTGAAGGAATTCAAAGGGAATAGTGTAGAATTATTAGCATTAATTGATGCCTTGAAGAAAGAAAATGTAAACAACTAGTAAGAAACCTGAAAGATTTAGCATGACTTGTGAAGAAGAGGAAGAAATGCAACATGGTATATCAAAATTACAAGATGAAGTACAACAAATTTCACTCTCACAAAGTGTAACTGAAGCCAAGATGAATGGTGTGGAAGCTATTATGAATGGCATGCAAGTTAATATGGATGGCATGGATGCTAAGATGGAAGAATTGAAGATAAATTTGAATGTTACTACAAGAAATGGCTACTAATGGTGAAAGGCTAGTAAAGGAAACTCATGATGAGAACAAAAGAAATGTTAATCATGATTTCATGGACTCTAATGCTAGATTGAAGACCCACCATGTTCCAAAAATTGATATGAACAAGTTTGATGACAAGGATCCAGGAACATGGATACTACAAGTGGAGCAAGTTTTCGATCTCCATAATGTGCAAAACGCACAAAAGGTACGTATTGCAACTTGTTCTTTATATTTGGAACCAAATCAGTTTGTATGGTATCGATGGCTTTGCTCTCATAAAAGAATTGTCACTTGGGCAATTTTTACGAAAGAAATGATAGCACATTATGAGGATACAAAAACAATACCTTTTTTAGCCAATTGATAAATCTCAAACAAAAGGGTTCAATGATGGAGCGCATTGAGGACTTCCAAAAATTGAACATAAGGGAAAAAGATACTCCAGAGGAGCATAGGATTAATGTTTTCACAGGGACTTTAAAGGATAATATCCAACATGAGGTTCACCTTTGGGAACTTGATTCATTAGAGAAGGCATTCATGTTAGCAAGAAAAATGGAAAGAAAAATTATGGCAACCAAGAATACTACCACTCACAACTGTAAAGATGGAACTATTGTTTCCCCTAGCCTTCCACAACTTACAAGGATGACATCACAACAATTGGAAGAAAAAGGAGCAAAAGGGCTTTGTTACAGTTGTGATAGCAAATACACTAAAGGTCATAAGTGTGCTGAGAAGAAATTATTATACATATATTGTCAAGAGGAGGAAGAAAATGAACAAGAAATGTCAAAAAAAGAGGATATACTCCAGGAAGAAACCCTAGATAAAGAAGAAATGAATCTGACCATATCTTGTAATGCATTGGCTGGAATTACCACTCCTCAAACTATCAAGATAGAAGGATAGATCAAGAAGAAATAGGTAATAGTGTTGATTGATTCAGGAAGTACCCATAATTTTATTCATTGTAAGATAGCCAAGAAATTGAATTGCATCCTATATCCAGCACGAGAGTGTCAAGTGATGGTTGCAAGTGGAGGAACTATAAATTGCTCTAGAAGGTGCCATAATATCAAGCTATCCATCGGAGAATATGTATTGAATAGCCCAATGCATTCCATTCCAATGGGTGGTGATGATGTTGTACTAGGAGTCCAATGGCTACAATGCTTGGGTGAAATAGCTTTTAATTTTCAAGAACTTTTCATGAAATTTTGTGCAAAAGGAAAGGAAGTTGAATTAAGGGGTATAACAGGGAAACTAGGAAAGATAATTAGCTCTAACAATATGATAAAGCTTCTAAATAAGGAACAACGAGGTGTAATTTCACAATTATGTTTGCTAGAGGTTCCCACATCGAAATCATCTATTTCTCCAGATCTCCAAAAAGTCTTGGACAATCATTCCAAGGTATTTGAGACTTCTAAAGGCCTCCCACCTATTCGTGATCATGATCATGCTATTCATTTGATTCCAGGAAGTGTTCCTCCAAACATCAGGTTGTATAGATATCCCTATGCCCAAAACATTAAAACTGAACGTATGGTTGCAGAAATGCTAGATGCTGGTATAACTCAACCTAGTCAAAGTTCTTTCTTTGCTCTAGTAGTATTGGTGCACAAGAAAGATGGATCATGGCACATGTGTCCAGATTATAGGGAGTTGAACAAGCTCACTATTAAAGATAAATTTCCCATTCCTGTTATTGATGAATTAATCGATCAATTGCATGGATCAATTTACTTCACCAAATTGGATCTTTGTTTAGGATATCATCAAATCAGAATGAAGACTGAAGACATTTCAAAAACAACATTTAGAACTCATTAGGGTCATTATGAATTTTTGGTCATGCCTTTTGGCCTTACCAATGCACCTTCTACATTTCAAGTTTTGATGAATTCCATTTTCAAACCCTTCCTTAGAAAATTTGTGTTAGTGTTTTTTGATGATATACTAATCTACAACAAGTCTTGGAATGATCATGTTGGACATGTTGAAGGAGAAACAATTATATGCAAAAAGCTCCAAATGTTTCTTTGGAGTACAAGAGGTGGAATATCTGGGTCATATTGTATATCATGAAGGTGTTAAGGTAGACCCTAGAAAAATTAAAGTCATTAAGGAATGGAAAATCCCCACATCCATAAAGCATCTACAAGGATTTCTTGGGTTGACGGGGTACTATCACAAGTTTGTTAAGAATTATGGGAGAATAGCAGCACCTCTAACAACATTATTGAAGAAAGATGCATTTTCATGGACTCCAGAAGTAGCAAAGGCCTTCAAACATCTTAAAGAGGCAATGTGCCAAGCACTGGTCTTAGCTACACCAGAATTCGCAAAAACCTTTATTGTGGAATGTGATGCTTTAGGAAATGGAATTGGTGTTGTTTTAATGCAAGATGAAAGAGCCATTGCTTTCAAAAGTCATCCAATCAAAGGAATGTATATACAAAAAGCTATTTATGAGAAGGAAATGTTGGCAATACTACATTCACTTAAGAAATCGAGACCCTACCTAATGGGAAGACACTTCAAGGTAAAAATGGATCATGATAGTCTTAAATACTTTTTAGAAAAAAATTATCCTCTAAAGAGAAACAAAAATGGGTCACAATGATGTTGGCTTATTACTTTGAAATCATATACAAAAAAGGGAAGAAAAATGTTGAGGTAGATGCACTCTCAAGAAAGGATGAGGATGTGGAAGCATTGTTGTGTGCCAATTCTATTATCCAACCAAATTGGATAAACGAAGCAAGGGATGAATGGAGGAATAATGAAGAAGTGTGGGCACTCATTCAAAATATGCAACAAGATCCCAGTATATCTAATACATTTAGCTAGAAAAATGATTCATTATGGTACAAAGATTGCTTATACCTATGTAAGAATTCCCAACTCAAACAAAGGATTCTTATGGAATTGTACACTTTTCCCTTAAGAGGGCACTAAGGATGTTTAAAAACATACCACAGGGTTAAGAAGGAATTTTTTTGGGATGGCCTTAAATTGGATATTCAAAAGTCTGTGGCAAAATGTTTGGTTTTCTCACAAAATAAAGTTGAAACAATTAAAACCCTGGGTCTATTACAACCTTTATCCATTCCAAGCCAATGTTAGAAGGAGGTTTCAATGGATTTTATCATAGGTTTACCCAAGTCAAAAGGAAACAGTGTCATCATGGCGGTAGTTGACAAACTTACCAAGTATGCACACTTTTGTGCATTATCACATCCATTTAAAGACAATACTTTCTACTACATTTAAGGAAACAATTCAAAATCTACATGGAAACCCAAAGATTATTGTAAGTAACAGAGATCCCATTTTCACTGGAAAATTTTGGACATAATTATTTTCTTGTCTCGATACTCAGTTAGCTCATAGCTCATCTTATCATGCTCAATATGATGGGTAAACTGAGATAGTAAACAAATGTTTGGAAGGATATCTTCGTTGCTTTTTATCTGATAAACAGACACAATGGGTCAAATGGTTACCTCTAGCTGAATGGTGGTATAACACTTCCTTCTATACTGCAGCAAAAATGACACCATTTATGGCACTTTATGAATATCATCCACCATCCATCACACCATACTTAAGAGAAAATTCCAAGGATCAAGCAGTGGAACATCACATCGAGAATCAACAAAAATTTCTCCAACTCTTAAAGGATAACCTCACATTGGCACAGAATAGAATGAAACAACAAGCAGATCAACATCGTAGTGAAAGAATTTTTGATGTAGGTCACTGGGTATTCCTACGGCTACAAACATATAAGCAAATTTCCCTCAAGAAAGCTAAGAAGGATAATAAATTATCACCAAAGTATATGGTCTGTACAAGGTGTTGCAAAAGATTGATACTATGGAATACAAATTGGGGCTTCTTCCACCTTCCCGAGTGCACCTAGTTTTCCATGTTTCATGTTTAATGAAGGTTATGAGTGACAAGCTCCCAGTTCAAACAATATTTCCATAACTTGACGAGGAAGGAAAAATCATATTGGGACCAGAAGTAGTCACAGAAACAAGAACTCAATAGCTACGAAATCGATCAATTTCGGAGTATCTCATCAAGTGGAAGAACTTATCCACTGAAGATTCCACACGGGAGGATGAAAATTTTATACAGAAGCATCCAGAACTACTTAAGCGTTGAGGACAACAATTTTCAGAAGGAGAGGGGCATGTTAGGTCCTTATAATACTAGTGATTCCCCCATTACTATTGTCATTGTATCCCTTATTGTTATTATTGTGCCCCTATTGTCCCCATATTGTTATTAGTGTGCCCCATAAAAACCCACTATTGTTATTGTTGTGCCCTTATGTTATTACTGTTAGGTCGACTTGATTATATTGTGACCCCTTAGAATCCTATATATAGATGGGAGGTTTAGTCATTTGTATCGTCCAATAATTGTTCATTTATGTAATGTAAAGGAGGTTTCCCCTTCGAAGAGGCTGAATTTTGAGGCGTTGATCTATCTTTTCTATCTTTTTGTGAGCTGGTTTCATAACATTTGGTATTAGAGCTTTGGATTCTAGGGTTTCGCTGCTCCAAATAGGTCATTGTGGCATTTTCTCTATAATTTTTTTTCTGCGATGTTTCAGAAGAAAAAAAAACACATTTGAGATGAAATCGCACTGAACCTCGGGTCTGATTTTTAGAGCTTTTCGCGCTATATTTGCGGAGATATGATATGAGGAAGTTGGTCTTTCTGTAGACTCCTGAATTACATTCCAAACAGGTGACCTGGGGAAAATCGTCATAACTTTCTCTCTGAGCATCGGATTGAAATTTCGTAAGAAGGTACAGAAAGAACACAGACTGTAGTTTCTTGTAGATATTTTTTAGAGCCAAAGGTCGAAACAGGGACACGTGGCACATCGTACAAGTTCGCTCTACTGAACTAGTCTATAATCAGGTCACTATGGGAGATTTGGCATAACTCTTCCTTGGAGAATCCAATTTGGATCAGACTGGTGGCATTGGAAAGAGGACATAGAGGGCTATTGTAGCTCGCAATTTTAAAACTGGATGATCCGAAATTAGAGAGATACATTAGACGCAATATCGAGCTCCTACAAAGTGAAAAAAGGTGTGTAGATATTTTTAAATTCTTGCTTAAGCTTGATTTGAAAAATTATTTTGAAGGAATTCAAAGGGCATAGTAGAGAATTATTATTGGTAACTAATGCTCTGAGGAAAGAAAATGCAAACACTTAGTAAGCAACCTGAAAGCTCTAGCATGACTCATGAAGAAGAGGAAGAAATGCTACATGATATATCAAAATTACAAGACCAAGTGCAACAAATGTCACT
>APFE031598624.1:0-16188 GCA_000404065.3 Pinus taeda
TTTCAACCTCCCCTCCTTTGGCCCAATGCCTGTATTTATAGTGTTCTAGAGGAGGTTATTCAGGTCCAACATCAATGGGATACTCCCTCTTTTGGATGGGGTAGCTCCTCTCTTGATGGGATAAGTTCCTCTATCATAGGGATGCATGAACCATCTGGAGGCGCTCAATACACGTCAAACACTCTTCTAGAAGGCTCTAGAAGTGACCACAAGTAACTTTTTAAAGCTGAAACTTGCGCCTTTTGACCTTTACAGGGGTACGCACCCTAGCTTTAGTATACAGAGCGTATTACTACGCAGGTCTAATGTATATGGAGTGCGTACACGCAGGCAAGGTAGAGAGAACCTGCGTACCCAGAGATAAACATGTTTTCAAGTGACTTTCTCCCTTTTGAAGTTTTGACATGAAGGGCAGAGGTATGGGGCTTGACAAAGAGGACAATATGGCTATTGATGGGGCCATATAACTGCAGATAGTCAAGGTGGGAAATGATGATCCGAACCAATTCTGGTTCTTAGTAAGGGTTGTACGAGAAGAGCAAGGAGTTATAGATGAAAATATAAAGAAAGTGACACTGGTTAGCACCCTAGAGGACCGCGCGCTGACCTGGTATATTAAGCACCCCAATGATAATCCAAATAAGTGAATCACAGATATCCAAGTAGCGCTAAATAGATAATTTAGCAGGCCGAAGTTTGAAGCACAGTCGATCATTGGATTCAAAGAGATCATGATGCTACCAGGAAAGACTCCTTGGGAGTTGGATCATAGGCTGAAATGTACAATTCGTGAAGCTAATATGAATCTGATAGATGGACAACATCACGAGTGGTTTGTAGCTTTGCTGAGGCCACATTTAAGAAGTGTGTTGTCGCAGCAGAAGATAACAAATCAGGCGGAGGCCTTGGAGATTGCTATGAGGCTACATGAGACCATGATGTAGGATCCTAACTTAGGATTTTAGTGGATGCACCTGAAGATGAAGAATTTATGCCTTGAGATGTAGATCCTGAAATAGGATAGGATAGCTTGACCAGAAGTGCATGAAGAGGTATGGTGCGTAAAATGAAAGGGTCAGGGTCATGACAAGGACCACTGCCTAGTTTTCAAAAATTACCTCGCAGGAGGAGGACCGATGACCTTAAGACCGAGGCGCAAGTAGGACCTAGTGAAGCACCTACTTTGTGGTGTGCGATTTTTGAAATAGTAGGAAAACATGCCACGGACAATTGTCACTTGTTACATAAGTATACGCAAAATTCACAACAGTTGTGCTGCAACTTTTGTAGGTCGGTGGCACATGATGAGCGCACGTATAGAAGCTATGAGTTAATGATGGATCAAACTCCCACCTACAGAGTTCAAGATGAAACGCGGCACCTTGACCAAAATGTAGGAATGGCACGAACAGGATTTCAGGGACGCACATGAGGCCGAGGCGGAGGAGGACCTAGAATAGGTCACAGACAGTTTATATGCTACAATTGCAAAGGGTCGGGACATTATGCCCACGATTGCATGAATCCAACGTGCCCGTCGTGTTTTTATTGCACCTTGTTTGAGCATGAGATAGAAGATTTTCCTACACTGATAGCTAGGATACGCGAAAAAGGAGCGTTAGCACCTCCCCCGGCTCAGAACTTATAGATGATGAGGTCTAAGCTACGCAAGGAAGACCTGAATGTGAACATTGTGCTCCGTAGTGGAATCGCGACAGGAGATGAGAAAGGAAAACAACTAGAAGATGGTACTTGGGTTCGCAAAGCTCCAGCAAAAGAAGCAGAGTTTGATGTGGAGCACACTTAGGAAACCTTCATGGAAGCCAAGAAGAGCTGCACTGATGCCTCCACTTTAGCAAGAAAAGATAAACCAGAGCCGAATATGGACCCATCTATGCTCACGACATTCCTGGAAACATATATGAAGCTACTACGTGACAGTAAGGTGGTTAAAGGGTTACAAAAACTCATTAACATATGCATTGGGACTGTGCCAAGAGAATCACGCGTATTCAGGAAGATCAGAAAACATAAGACAAGAACAGGAAGAGAGATGGGACTAACGTGCATATCAGAGAATATGAGATGGATCACACCATCCTAGATTTAGGATCGGATGCGAATGTTCTACTGAAACAGACATGGGAGCGAATGGGGCGACTTGCACTGCAGTGGTCTCTAATTTAGCAAAGGATGGTGAACCAATAGAAAATAATACCATGGGATGATTGCAGGGAATAACTGTGGATATTGAGGGAGCGAGCTCGTTGGGAGACTTTGAAGTGATAGAGATCGTTGATGACAGCAATCCCTACCTCGTTCTCTTAGGAATTGATTGAGCCACTGACATGAATGGGGTGATCAATCTAAAAAAGCGAGAAATGATTTTTGAAAAGAAGTCACTACCCGTAATTGTACCCTTGGACCTTGCTGAAGGATCGCGCTATATGGAGTCGGTGCATGACTATGAAAGTGACGATGATTTGGAATGCATCTATGAGATAACAACATGAAACCAGGACTGGGTGAATCCCACCGTGGATGGGCAGATTGCATGGGAGCGTGAAAGCTCCTGTACTTCAGATTCGAATGAGGAAACAGAGCGATGACAGAATCGGTTACATGAGGTAACTACACTTAATTGTAATGATGACAAGGTCTCTATGCTACGTATTGACAGAAGTAAGAGACTTGCCTACTTATGATGGTTTAAGTGAGGTAGATACCTTATTGAATAAATTTGAAAGGGAGCTGCTAGAAAAGAAACGCTTCCAAGCCTTGGACTAGGTACGCACAAAGGGAGCTTTGACGACAGGTGTGAATGTAGGGGAATGATGCACACACAATTTGGGAAGCCTAGGGTGTGACTGACAGATAAGTACAATGGGCACATGGTCTGTGCACACATCTAGCCAATTGTACGCAAGCTTATGGAGAAAGCCACAAATTGAGTGGGTGCACCTATTCTATCATACCCTGGATGTTATACCAATGAACAGGTATATAGAAATAGAGCTCCACCATGGGACAGGTGAATGGGATGTTCTACGCGAAGGCTTCGTGATGACCTTCAATTTTGAGGATGGGTGGGACAGTATTGATGAAGTGCTACAAGAGGTAAAAGCGGCCATCTTTAGGATATCATAGGAGCCGGTAGAATTGATTCAGCTTGAATGGGATACTCAGCTGAGTTGCACGCTGGAATGTTATAATGAAACTACTAAAGAAGAAGATGAAGATCCATGGAAAATTAACATTCCAGAGACAGAAGGCCACTGCGAGGTTCAGGGACCACAGATTGAGAACCCTGACATAACTACACCGGTGAAAACTAAGTAGGTGAATATTGAGACAGGGGAGGAACCTACTAGTCTGGAGGAAGGATTACCCCGCATATCTCTTTTTTGTGCGCATAGTGGATGGAAATTTTGAAGATATAATTCACTTTCTAACAACTGGAACTGTGCCAAAAGAATACTCTGTCCAGCAGAAGAAGGAATTAGTGGTGTGCGCGGCCAATTTCTCTATCATTGTTGGGAATGTACACAAGATGGGGAATGATGAAATACTGCGAAGGTATGTACCTGAATTTGAACGAAGCAGCATCCTTGTGGACGCTCATGGGTGCACTGCAGGAGGACATTATGCAAGAAGAGTGACTGTGCAGAAGATTCTACGCGCCGAGTTATGGTGGCCAACCCTTCATCAGGATTCAAAAGAACATTGCAAGGTATGCAATGTATGTCAAAGAATAGGAAAACCATCACGGAGGGACGAAATGCCTTTGAACCCACAAATGATATTGCAACCTTTCGAAAAGTGGGCAATATATTTTATAGGACCTATCAAACCTCAAGAAAAAACATGCATGAGGTCTATTATCACTGCGACAGAGTACCTGACTCGTTGGGAAGAAGCGCAACCGGTGAAGGATTGCACGGCTACAAATGCCACAATGTTTTTGTTTGAACACTTACTAGAGTGATTTGGATGTCCAAAGATCTTAATGAGCGATTGCGATACGCACTTCCTAAACGAAATAATCAGCGTGCTGACAGAATAGTTTCAGGTGTATCATCGAAAGAGCACACCGTATCACCCATAAGCTAACGGGATATTAGGAGCATTCAACAAAGTACTGGAGACCATGCTAACCAAAGTATGCAACATGCAGCGAAGTGATTGGGACATGCGCGTACCTGCAATATTATGGGCTTATAGGACAACATGTAAAAAATTGATGGGACAAACACCTTTTAGGCTTGTCTATGGAGTGGAAGTTGTAATGCCTATTGAATACATTGTGCCTAGTCTATGCATAGCAGTGCTCATAGGTATGACATATTGTGGAGCCCTGGAGGAGAGGCTCGTGTAGTTGGAGGAGCTTGAGGAAGAACAATTTTTAGTTGGATTTCACCAGCAGGTCCAAAAGCAATGCGAAAAGGCTTGGCACGATCGACATATTAAGTTGTGCACCTTCAAGGTGAATGAATTGGTGTCATTGTATGATAGTAAATTTGATAAATTGCTAGGGAAGCTCAATAATGCATTGGCTGGGACCATAGGTTATTAAGGAGATAATAGATGGTGGTGCAGTGCAATTGGTAAAGTTAAATGGAGAACTCTTCCTAGGAAAAGTCAAGGGCAGTCATTGAAGACATACACAGGGGGCTCAGCCATCTAACTAGCCAATAGAAGCATAGTCTTAGCCCTCTAGGAAGCTGAAAGGAGAAGTAGGACTATAAACTACTCAACCTGGGGACTGCACGATGTCAGTACTATGTGCAGTAGTGAAGTGTCCCAGGGTCCGTGACAATGCGAGGGTAGGTGTGCTACCACATGGGTCAGCTGGAAAGTGACCGTTACAATCACTATTCATGATGTGATGCTTGGTTTGAGACAATATGGAGCGGGTGGCAGGAAATTAAGGAAAAATTTATGGGATAGATTCTTGAAAATCTTCTACCAATTGAGCATTAATGAACTGAATGTGGGGGGAAACGGTCGAATTCAAATTCAAAAGGTGCTATAAATTACAAAGGGTTGTCCAGAAAACAACACTTGGAAATTTGCGGATTGAGTTGTTGTGTGCACAAACACTCATGAACCCAGACTTGTTCGATATTCTAAAGGTGAATTTGTTGCTTGAGAAATTACCCGAGACCATGGAGAGACTTGTGGAATCACACTATGGCAGCACCTGAAGAAGCCCTGGATACCAGAGAAATGATCGTCGAGGAAGCCACGCAAGCCATTACGAAAGTGGAAGCCCCAGAAAGTGTCAAGATGGTCACAGAAACCCCTAAATCGCCATGCACGCCAAGACCCAAGAAAGACAAGTAGGCCATGGTATAGATGCGCATATCACCTAGAAATATGTTGAGGACTAGGCTCACCATGGAAGAAAAGGGGAAGGTTATAAATTTGGATGCCGATGAGGAGTAACAATTCGAAGAAATCCTAGTAGAGGAGGAGGATGTAGAAATGGAGGTTGAGACCCAGGGTGTGGACCCTCGTACCAGGCTGCCCGCATATGTTCCTCCATGGAAGGGTAAAGCAAAGGTGCCCAAAGATATAGATGAGAGCAAGAGCTCTCTACAGACTCCACTACTCCCTGATGACATTATTTTTGGAGCGCACTTGGGACGAGTGCCCATGCTGAAGTTTGAGGCTTGGGATCTCGCGAACCATGAGAATTTCCTACATCTCACGACGGCATAGCTCATGCGCCAGAAGTAAGACGCACCGCTGGAATAATAGAATTGGATCCACATAAATGTCTGAGAGGAGTTGAGAAAGAAGGGTTGCTAAACCTGCTCTGGGTGTTGCAATACCATCACGCCCCAATGACCATTTTTGTCATCAGGAAATTTCTCTTCCGGTGCATGATGGGTGCTTGTGGCTGGAGGAACCTATCCCCATCAAAACCCATTTGATTCATAGAATTACCTGACTCCCTTGCAAAGGGGAGGACCCAAAAAACATCTTAGAAGGAAAGAGTGATGATTTGGCCATCGCTGAGGCCATGAAGAAGAAGTTTAAGCTAGAGAAGAAGAAGAGAGGGTACACAATTTCTAGCATCAACAACCCTGTAGTTAAAGTCACAACATAGATATTTGCATGGAAGGTTATGTGGAAGTGCCATGTGGGTGGTTGCGCTAGTAGCGCAATGTGTAGAAGGGGTCCATTTCAACTAGGCAAACTACTTATGTGAAGAGTTCCCTGAGAATTGCCGTGAGGAACAGGAGTAGGGAAACAATTTACACTATTTTTACCTTATGTTGTCCATAGTACTGGTGGCATGGGAATTGCCCAAAGATAGCCTATTCCTGATGATCGCGCAAGACCTTTCGAAGACAGCGAAGTATGCTTCTTGTGGGCAACCAGGGATGCACAAAGGATAAGGGAAAAAAAAATATTTTGGGTGCTCATGGAGATGAACATCAGAATGGGGATTAATCGCAAGCCTCGGTTATCACCCATAGTCTACAACAGTCTACAAAGCTTTGCAGAGTTCAAGGCAGATTTTCACCATGTCTACATCAGGGCACGGAAGGACCCTGGGAAGACATGTCACGAGTTACGCTATCTGGAGACAGATAATTTCATATTCACAGTCCTTGAGTCATGGCCGCCGGAGTGGCACGCTCTAGCTAGCTCCACGATGGAATCAGGGAAGTCCACCGTGCAGTGAAAGAAGGAAGAGGCGAAACTACAAATAGCGCAGTTAGCAAAGAAATGTAGGAAGGAAGAAGTAGTGGCTATGGCCCAGGCGACACGTGATTGTAGGTTTTAACCTCGTACAGAAATTACCTGCATACGAATTCTAAATCACAGGAAAAATAAAAATGTGAGAGCATAACACATAAAACACATATACACAGAGATTTTCCACTGGATCCCAAAACCAGGACTACCAGCTTGATTTTTCATTATGTTCCTTTCAATGTTACAATACATATTTATAAATGTCGAAGCATCCAATACCATGGACTGAAAACCATCGTGTCCAAAACCATGGACCGAAAACCATCGCGTCCAGAAAACATGTGAGAAAATCATGCACAAAACCATAGGTGGGTCCGCCCAAGCTAACATAGGGTCCAAAACCAAAATTTTCTGGGGCGCTGCCCAAGACCTCATAAAGTGGGGTTACAGGTACCCTTCAAACCCCCTGTTAACTATGTGGAAAGAATATAACACAACCCAACAGAATCTAATGTTGTTGATTAACAATCAAAAAGAATTATATCAATATTTTCCCTTTCTACTGCATCTCCTCCGGACACTTTGGGAAATTGGTTGATTGATAGTGGTGCCTCAAGGCACTTCACCGTGTATAAGGAAGCTCTTTCAAACTTGATTGAAAGAGATACAAATTTAGAAATTATCCTTGGAGACAATGCCACCTATTCCATGAAGGGAGTTGGGAATGTTACTGTTCAATTGAATCACGGTAACACCATTCATCTATAAGAAGTACTATATGTACCTGATCTAAAGAAGAACCTGGTATCCATCTCGGCGATGGAGGACAAAGGATTCAAGGTGACATTAATCGATGGAAAGGTACATGTGTGGAATAAAAATTTCAAAGATGCATTTACACTTGGCCTCTGGGTTGATACCCTATATCAAGTTGGAGGAAGCCTATTGGGAGCTATATCTTGCGACACATCACTTCAATCCGAATTATGGCACCGAAGGTTTGCTCATCTACATTGTAAGGATCTACCCAATGTGAGGAAAATGGTGACAGGTATGCTCGAATTTCAAGTAAAACATGTAGGTGTTTGTCAGGGGTGTGCCGAAGGAAAGCATACAAGGGGACCATTCCCCTCAAGTGATAGCAAGACTACTAACATATTGCAATTGATTCATTTTGATCTATCTGGTGCAAATGCCCGTGAACTCATTGGGAGGATACTTATATTATGCTCTATTTATGGATGACTTCTCTCGCAAGACTTGGATATATTTCTTGAAGAAGGACAATGTATTTTAATGGTTTTGTGCTTTCAAAGCTTTGGTCAAAAATTAAACTAGGAAGAAGATCAAAATATTGAGGACTGATAATGGAACCAAATATGAATCAAATGAGTTCAATACTTATTGTAGAGAAGCTGACATTAAGAGGGAGACTACTACTGCATATACTCCTGAGCAAAATGGTGTTGTCGAAAGGAAGAACCACTCTATTGTAGAAGCCACTCGTGCCATGCTTCATGATTAAAGCTTCCAAATTTATTATGGGTCGAAGCTGCGAACACCGCTGTGTATGTTCAAAATAGATGCCTTCATCAAGTGTTGGATGCCAAAACTCCCGAAGAAGTTTTCACTGGTAAGAAACTTGATGTTTCTCACTTAGAATTTTTGGTAGTCCTATATATTTTCATGTGCCGAAAGAAAAGAGAAGCAAATTGGATGCTTTTGGGAAGAAAGGAACATTTTTGGGCTATAATGAAACTTCTAAGGCATATAGAATCTATGTGCTTGGTTAAAGAGAAGTGGCGATAAATCATGATGTCACCTTCGATGAGGATGTTTCCCTTGGGAAGATTAATAACCTTCTTATTCCAAGGAAGGACAAAGAAACATATTCAGGAAAGCAGGGAGAACTGCAGGATGAGTTGATGCCTTATGTTGAAGGACCAATGGATCGCATTGATCCACCCCCTCATGAGCCCTCCTCCTCAAAAAGGAGACCCTCATGGCTTAGGGAGACTCTCGAAGATGCCGAGAGACATGTTGCGCCTAGGGGGACATTTCGTGAAAGTAAAAAGTTGAATAGGTACCAAAGGTACTTAACTGTAATGAGCACCATTGTTCAATCTGACCTTGCACATTTGAAGAAGTTGCAAAGCACTAAGTTTGGAAGGATGCAATGAACGAAGAGTATGAGTCAATTACGAAGAATGATGTTTGGGATGTTGTCCCTAGAGCCAAGGACAAATCCGATGTCACCTCGAAATGGCTCTACAATATCAAGCATGGAGCTGATGGAAGTGCTGAAAAGTTCAAGGCCAGATTCGTTGCTTGAGGCTTCTCTCAAAAGGAAGGTGTAGATTATGATGAGATATTTTCACCAGTTGCCCGCTACACCATCCATTTGATTATAGCCCTTATTGCCTCGCAAGGATGGAATGTACACTAGATGGATGTCAAGATTGCCTTCTTGCATGGTTCAATTAAGAAGGAAGTCTATGTAGAACAACCCAAGGGGTTCAAAGTTCAAGATTGTTAGACACATGTATGCAGGTTGAAGAAAGCCCTCTATGGGTTGAAGCAAGCACCCCGGGCTTGGTAGGAGAGGATTGATAGCTATCTAATGACACTGGGATTTACGAGAAGTGAAGCTGATCCGAACCTTTACTTTAAGGTTGAGAATGATAGACCTCTTATCTTGGTACTCTATATGGATGATCTCTTTTTGACAGGTGCAAACCCTCTTATTCAGCAATGTAAGGAGTTAGCTTTCGAATTCGAGATGAAGGACCTAGGATTGATGCATTACTTCCTAGGGTTGGAGGTCTGGCAAAAGCCAAGGGAGATTTTCCTTTCTCAAGGAAAATGTATTGTGAAGATACTTGAAAGATTTGGGATGGTGGACTACAAGTCCATGACTACTTCAATGGAACTTAACTTCAAGAAATTATGCGGAAGTGCTGCTGGGCTTGATTTGGGAAATCCTTCTGAGTATCATCAACTCGTGGGGCCCCTGATGTTCTTGGTGAACTCTTGTTCGGAGATATGTTTTGCAGTGAATACATTGAGTCAGTTTATTTTTTAGCCTTATCACACACATTGGATTGCTGCTAAGAATCTCTTGAGATATCTTCAAGGCACAATCACTTATGGACTGAGATACACTGCCAGGAATGTGAGGCTCCATGGTTACTCTGATGTAGAATGGGCTCGCAGTGTTGTGGATCGTAAAAGCACATCTGGATGTTGCTTCTCTCTAGGTTCTTCTTCGATATCATGGATGAGCAGGAAGTAGAAGTCAGTTGCCTTGAGCACCACTGAGGCTAAATACATTGTTGCTAGTTTGGCCTCATGTGGCACTGTTTGCTTGAGGAAGCTCTTTAGTGAGCTTTTTGGACATGTGTTGGATACCACCATGATCTTCTGCGACAACTAGAGTGGGATTCGTCTTTCGGAGAATTCTGTGTTTCATGACCGCTCCAAGAATATTGATATTAGGTACCACTTTATCCTGGATATGGTACAACAGGGAGCAATAAGGCTCCAACACATTGGGATTGATGATCAGGTCGCTGATATTCTTACGAAGCCCTTGGGGAAGGTCAAATTCTTAAATTTCCGTGAACAACTTGGAGTCGTGGAGGGACCCTCTTTTGAGGGTCCCATATGAGATAGATGTTGAGCTCTTGGAGCTCCGGGAGGCTTGGGGTACTTCTTGAAGCGATGAGCGACCATAAGGTGAGTGGTTCACCTTCCCTTGTGATACCCCATGGTGACATATGCAATTGGTTGACTGGTTCACCTTCTCCTATGGCATATGAACAGGATGAGTGGTTCACCTTCTCTTTCTGACACATCCTACCCATGCAGTCCGAGACTCATGGGAACTACCTCTCATCTGGCCAATGAGTAGGAAAATGAGAATAGGGACCATAGTACTATCGACGCATCGTGTACTACCGTACTCCCTATGCTATGATGTTGATATTGATCTGGGATTAATGGAAACTGACTTCGGGTCGGTTAAGAGTGGTATGACACACTCTATTATTGGAGACAGACTTAGGGTCAGTGGAGAATGGCATGATACATTCTCGATGATTTCTTCTTTCTTCATGGTTTAGTAGCGCAGAGCAGAGCAAAGACAATGTTGGTATAGATTGTCAAACAGTTTGGGAGGTGAAGTTCTCCCTAGTTGAGAGGCAGTGTTAGATTTTGGCAACTAGGGCTAAAATTCACCTTGGACAACTCATATGAGGTAGTTGATATTTTTATTTGATTCCTCTCTCCGAGAGGTGTAGGATTGATCTAAAGATATCCCATTCTGACATGTACAAATGGAATTATGAATTTATTTTGATGACAGACAAATTGTCAAGGTCAGCCAACAATTTCATGTGGGTTCAGAAGCCCAACAGTCATGTCTATTCATCCTCAACGTTTGCATATAAACACAAGGTGCCCCCTCCTCATTTGGAGACTTCACTTACTCACACATCTACCTCTGTTTGACTGGGTGTGAAATTCAAAGGCTGCTCTCCACACGTGCGAAGAAAAGGAAGGGTTTTTCTGTTCTAGCTATTGACCATATTTGATCAAAATTGCAGAGGTTGTTTTTTACTACGTTGACCAAGTGTTGACCTATTTTGAGTGCGATTTTGGATGGAGGAATTTTGTTTGAGCAGGTCGTAGTTCTGGGCACAAAAGCTGAGGCAATCTGACTTCTGTTTGACCATCGTTTATCATGCTAGGGTTGGTTGCAACGTTGACCTTCATTGACCAGGTTTGATTGGAATTTTTTCGGACTGTTTTTGGGCTGATTAGACTTGTTGTTGGAGGTCGAAGTTCACTAGGTTTGACCACGCTGAATTGAGGAAGAATTCTGCCTTGTTGACCAACATTGACTTTCTAGTTAGGGCTTTCTCTTTCTGCTATTTGACTGATCAGATTTTCACTATAATTGGGCAAGTGAATATTATACATTGTACTCTCTCTCTGTTGAAATTTTGAAGAATTATAAGAAGAATTGATAAAGGGTTTCCCCACATTGGGGTTTGTCCCTGGCTGATGTCATATCTTGTGTCCTCTTGTCTTGGCTAGTCTTCTACTGTTATTGTTTATGTTCTATTTGCATTTTACTATCATGTTGATGTGATTGCTAAATTGGATATTGATATTGGGCTAATAAAGATTTTGAAGTAAAATTGCTTTAAGCATAGAACATACCATTGTTATCCTAAAATTAACAAAGCACAAGGTCACAAGTTAGTGCTTTGTAATAACCATGTGAGACCCTGTATTAGGTGTCATAGACCTTATTTTGGTTGGACGATGGCCGATCCCTTTGAGTTTATCTTTAGCTCCTTTCGACTTGGAGAGGATTGGAGGACCTTGGATGGGCTTATTTGAACACGCATGGTTTTAAAAGAGCCTGCTTTTGTAGGGGTGAGCACTAGTGTAGGGACCAATCCAACACATGTCGAGTGCACTTATGTCTTATTGAAATGCTCTGAGTTTATTGAGTTTGTATATGGCCTTGGCTTTGGTGTAGTATCTCTCAAATGGATGTTAACATGGTAGTTTGACAATTATAAACTTTTCATGTTTCCCAATGCTAAGTGGTCCCAAAAGTAGAAAGCCAACTTGGTCTTATATTGTTTAGCTTGATGAAAGTATGGCTTGCCACATGGAAATTTTCCAAACAATGAAGGCACTGTTAATATATGGCTGGTCAAAGTTGGTCAATAGGTATTACATGTTTCACGGTAGTATAATAGGGGAATTTTGGTTAGATTTCGACATTCATTACATCAAAAGTAGTCTACAAATAGGAGGATCGAAACCCATGTATCAGATTTTGTAAATCTTCAAGGGCATTAGAGATATACCTTTTGGGCATGATGAGGTGGCATTGACTAGGGTGATGCGGCAGTGTAATGGACCTTTGGAGTAAATCAATGTTGATGTTTTGGTTAACATGGAGAATATTCTCACATGTGGGGCAAGTGGGCAAGTTGCTCATCATAAAGGAAAGAGATCGAAGGGACCAAGGAAGAAATTTGACATGTCTAAGATAGAGTGCTATCAATGTCATAAGAAGGGTCACTACAAAAGTGATTGCCCCAAGAATCCAAAGAACAAGAAGAGAAGAAGAGATCAAGCCAACCTTGTTGTAGAGGGGGACTCAAAGAAATTCAAGCCTGAAGAATCCGACATTAGGGACTTTCACTCTTAAGTCCTTTGCTTTACATATCTTGTTTTATATGTTTTAGAATTTATAGGTTTTGGAAAAGACATTTTTATATTGTTTTAAGTCGGTAGGTTTCCCTCAAGTTTCGAAGGGAGCTCACAACAACTCTCAAAGATAAGTATCTCATGTATTTTAAGTTTTGGGTTCATGTATTCATATTAGTTTTGATTATATTAAATACTAATCACCTTTCTCCCTCTGTTGTCTTGATTAGGAAAACAACTGTAAGGAGGAGGATCTCTTTGAATACATTGATTGAAAGGATTATTCATTTGATGATGTATTACTAACTTTGTTATGACTAGCAGCGTTGAATCCTAGTTATTCTTGTTTGGGTGATTAATCTCTTGATAAATCTACCCACCCCTCCTATTTGATTTTGTAGAACCCTAGACAGGTTCTGGAAAACCCTAACCAAAAGGTACGCTAATGTGAATATTTGAAACCCTAAACTATTTAGGGATATTGTGAAATGCTAGTTGAAGTATTTATTGATGATTTCATGTTTCAAATTGTGGTATGATCGGGAAGTCCTAACTTATTAGGATGGAATGATAAGATCTAAAATACCATAACTTTTGAAGTTTTGGTAATATAGGGTTTGTTATGTTTCCACATTGGAACCCTAGCTTATTGGGGTTTTTTGGTGGAATGCATGTTCTACATTTGAACCCTAGCTCATTAGGGTTTGGTGGAATGTGTGAGCAAGACCCTTATACTATCTTAGAATTGATTTACTTGGTTTGTATGTGTTTTCTGATCAAATCCTAGTATATTCAATATGTTTGTGTGTCTAACTCTTATTTGATACGATGAGAAGTTGGGTTTGACTAACACATGATATGAAATGTATTTGCATGATGATGAAATCTAGGCATGTATGGATATGTCCTTTTGGTTGATGCCCTAGGTTGGTCTATGTCAAAATGTATTTATTTTGTTGGACATATGATATGATTATGTACGGTAATGATTTCCTAGATACGTGTTTACCTAGTCATTGATGGTCATGAGTCTTAGGATTTAATGAAAATCCTTGTCTGAGATTCTAGGATGATGATATTTTGGAAATCTAGGGTGTTATAACTAAACCCTAATGAAGTTAAATTGTCTCGTATGTATGATATAACAATATGAAATCTATTAAGTGATTGTGAAAAAATGAAAATCTAGGGTTTTGCAGTTAAATCCTAGTAGTGACATTGTCTAGTGTGAAATGTAACAATCTGAGACTATGTATTTAATGATTGTCGAGATTGTGGAATTCTAGGGTTTTGGAATTAAATCTTAGTCAAAGTAAAATCCCTGGAATATGATAATTTGAGATTTGTATAAGATTGTTGAATTTGTGAAAGTGGAATTCTAAGGTTTTGGAGTTAAACCTTAGTTGAAGTAGAAATATATGATATATGATGACCATATGATAATCTTATATTTATGAAAGATTATTGAAATTTGAATTTTTGGATGTGATTGGTGATTGATCATAAATCTAGGGTTTGCAACTAACCCTAGTAGTAGTTGGTCATGTTAGTGACTGGTTGATGGTTGATTGAAAATCTAGGGGTTAGAACTAACCCTAGTGAAAGATGATCATGATAATGACTAAGTTGTGGTTGACTTTGATTGATCCTTCTGTATGAAATCTAGGATTTGTATGAATCCATAGTGTGAAGTCTAACATATGTATTTTGAAAGATTGTTAGATACTTTGTAGATCTATATTTGTGAAATTGTTTCTAGGGCTTATCATATGTTGAAGTAAGGTGTGTCATACCTTTGGAAGTAACATTGAAACTCTAGATGGGATGAAAGTTGAAGTAGTCCAGGATGTGATAAAGTTCCTAGAAAGATGTCAAAGAGTATATGTCTCTTGTTTGTAATTGAGTTTGGGTATCTGATATGAATAAAGTTGAAATGCTTTCGTGATTCTGGTATGGCTAACATCACGCTTCTATAGTTTTGGTTGTACTTGCTATTTACGTTGTGCAGATACACAATCTTCAACTTGGTGAAGATGTTCGACGTGTCAAACGAGCTGTGCATGTACACAATCTTCAACTTGGTGAAGATGTGATGAGCATGATGGAGATAATGATAACTTTGATGTAATGATTGGGAGCCTCGAAAGATTCTCCGATATTGAAAAGAAGAAGATGATCTCTCGGAGGAAGCATGAATAGAAGAGATCTCCCTAGATCAAGAGGGAGTCTAGATAAAAGAGGTGCTTCCTAGTTGAGAGGGAGTGATAGATATGGTTCTCTGCTTCATGTGTCATGCACTAGACCAGGACTAACAAACGAAAGTTTGAGTGAAGACCATGAATAGGAAAGAAAATTGGAGAATGCATTCTGAAGTGCTGCTAAAAGAAGGAAAACATGATCCGATTGAAGAATCTGTTGTTGCATATGAAGTAGGAAGAAAATGTATGATTGAGGAATCCTTAGTCAAAAATTCAGTTGATAGTCCTACTATAAAAAAAATGAGAAGAAACATCTGTTTCCTAGAAGACCCCAGAGGTTTGTAATTGATTATGTACATGTGAAAGTATATTATGGATTGAGGTTGTGTTTGTATAAGTGAATATCTCGAAGGAAATCATGCTGGTTACCAATCAATTTGATTGGAAGAGATTGGGTATTCTTGATTTGCTGGATCAAGGGGTGTTGAGGCTTTGCGAGCGAAGCATTTCCTGGGTAGACATTTGGATGGAACTTAGTGCTGATGTCTGGGTCCCGAAGTTGGAAAGATGGTGTTGATCAAAGAGCTCTGTTTTCGAGACACACTTGGGCTTTTGGGTTGATGGTTAGAAAGTAATCCTGATGGTACCTAGTCGGGTTCAAATCTTGAGTCCATCATAGTCCCACCTGGATAGATTGCCCTGGTCACGAATCTAGTCCATGGCATTGCAATGCCTAAATTGTTGAGTGACTGGTTGGATAGATTTCCCTAGTCAGGAATCTAGTCCATGGCATTACGGTGCCTAAAGGTTCTTCATGGTTCATATAGTTTGAGATCTTTCATTGTATATGTACATTATGAATACCTCCCTAGTTAAGAGGGAGAGTTGGGAAACATAACTATGTTTGGTCTTCAATAATGTACTTGAGTCATCATGTAATGTACTTGTCAAAAGAATAAAGAAAATTATTATTATTATTATTATTATTATTGTGACTTATTAAAGCATGGATTTCATGCTTGGGTCACCATGTTTTATGTCAAAGTCCCCA
>APFE031598624.1:18510-61398 GCA_000404065.3 Pinus taeda
ATTCCCAGTTTTCCCCTCATTTCTATCAGATTTGCCACGGGCTCATCTTACCCCTATATAGGATGATGTATGGTGAAGAACCCCCGAGGTGCTCACCCGAAGCGCAAATAGACATCATCCCCATCGCAAGATGGTTCGGGGAAGAATGGTTCAATTATATTAGAGTGTTTGGAGCACTGTACCTCCACATGTCCTACCTCTGTATGTCCCCGACAAGCTTTTGGCTAGGGAAATTACCTATCAGACTTGCTCAGAAGGCGGCCTAACCAAAGAACTAAAAGACAAGAAGAAGGCCATATGGCCTCAGTTTCCTGTAGCTTGTGGGGCCTTCTCATTGTTCGATGTAGGACACGCTTTCACCCGCTCGGCCTTTTGACCTAAATAATGTTGCCCATGATTTCACTATAAGTGTCAGAATAAAAGTGTTTGTTGGAAAGAAAGATTTATTTGATGATTTGTTTCAAAGTAAAAGTTCACTCCAGGAAGTTTTGCGAGAAGCTCAGTCGAGGTTATCCCCAGATGACCTCCTAAGATTTTTGTTATACAGAGAAAGAAGGCTAGCCAGTGTTCCCCTAGAAAAGCTGCGACTGCTCACTGGAGAGCCTACTCCCAGTGTCAGCCTCAGCGGAAACTCCAGTACTTCCAAATCCAAATCTGACGTTGCCCAAGGAACGCCTGAACATTCTAAAAATTCTGCAAGCGACCAAGGAAAAAGCGAAGAAACGGCTAAAGATACAGCTCAGTCAAGTGCAATGTCGCAACAACAAGTTATCGCCTCCCCACCAAGAGATGTCCCTCCTCTCGTCATTAAATCGCCACTCATCACAACAGAGCTCGACAAGGAATGGGAAAACTTGAACGAGCTAATCAGCCTTGAAGGGAAAGTCCCAAGAACACCTGTGAGCAATGCACAGGCAACACAGGAAATGATTTCGACCATGGTCAGTAGTGTCTCAGAAACGGAGCACAGTCATATCGCTTCGCCTTCTGAGCTTCTACTTAATGTAGAGGAAATTCCCCCACTGGATGTATTCTATAGTACCCAACATAAAGCAGTTGTGAGGAGGCAAAGAAAGAAGAGAAATCTAGAGAATACACTCTCATAGGACGCTGAACATTTAGACGTCTTATAGAAAGACCCTAACAACAACCCGACAGAAAATCTCACGAAGTTATCTCAGATCGCAGGAGCATACGCTTCTACGACTATTGACAAGGCGTCAGAAGTTCAGCAACTGTTGAGGGAACAAGAAAACCAAATACAGCTAGAACAAGCCAATGCTAGTATTGAAGCGTCCAAACAACTCGAGAAACAACAAGAAGACTTTCAGCAGATGCAGATAAGCTATCAAAGAAGCCTAGACGAAAAAGGAAAGCAGTTGCAAGCTTTACAAGAAATACACAAGGACGAGCCCAAGCTTGCCGAATTTGTTTCAGAGTCTACTGGCTTAAATGAGCAACTTCTGTAGCAACAAGAAGATTTTGGACGTAAAATATCGCAGTGGAGTCACTATTGCGAGCTAAGCGACAAACTCACCAATCAAGTGACGGACTTGTGAAGTGACTACGACCAGATTGACAGACGAGTGACACAGTACTTAGCTTGGCAGGATGGAGAGGAAGGGAAGAGAGAAAATGCACCCAGAATAAACGAAAGCCATAAAGAATTGCTCTTTAACAAATGGCACGATCAAATCAGGCAGGCAGAACAGGCGGCAAAGACAGCAGCGACACAAGCAAGCGTTCTTATAGACTGTGTAAATGAAAAATTACACAGAGCCAACTTAATCACAGAAACCACACCGGGATACCTACCAAACAAGTCACGGATGGAAGAGAAGGCACAGGAAAAGGGAAAAGCGATCCAGGCATTAAACAAGTTGAATTGCGAGTGCTACTGGGCATACTTAGTCAAGCCACACAGTCAATGGATGACTGTGAAATGCATCATAAACTCAACAGAGAAAGTAGTGCCAGCTCTCATAGATTCCGTTTTCACAGCCCAGCTCAGCACAGAAGTCGGCCAACCGACTCTTCTCAAATCCATGATGAACACTTGCAGTTTTAAGAACCAAATTCAGAAATAGATTATTTTTAGAAGTTTGTTGTTTCTTTTTGTTTAGATTAGAAAAAGGACGGTCATTTGAGAACAGTATCCTAAAATTTTGTAAAAACACTATTATTAGAATCAGGTAGTATTTTAACCCTTCTCATGCATTTAGAGAAGGGTCCAGAGATTTGTCAAAAACTTATCCTCAGAACATGCACTTCTGCACCCTCAGAGGAGGTTTTGATGAATGGATGGATCGAGATTTATTTTTACTTGCATCTTGATATCTACTACTGATGTTGCACTTCTGTACTCTTGGTAGATTTTAGAACAAGTAGAAATAGATCATTTTTGCTTAAAGCTTATGGGTAGAACTAGTCATAAATGGTACTTTTATCTCTTGGCAATGCCTACTTATATTCTTTAAGTGATTTACAGTTTCAGTTGTTTATATGTTATTGCATGAATGTATGGGTTATCATTTGGCACTTTTGTACAGTGGAGTCATATTGTTTATGTTTGACATATGAATGACTTATTATGCGATATGTTGTTCACAACTGTTTTGCCTAACTTCTTATGCAAAGTGGTTTATCTTTAATGATTTCTATTCTTATAATAGCTGAATGATCTTTATTACCAGTTATTGTTCGAAATCTTTTTAGATCACATAATGGAAGATATACAATCCCGGGTTAGAATAGATTTGATGTGTTGTTTCTCACTAGATTACAATAGCATAGAGTAAAGTTGAAGAATCTGAATTAGATTAGCTTTAAAATACTCTTAGATCAGCATAATTCAACTCTACACATACACACACACCCAAGATCGGGAAACTGGTCCCATTATCCCCAGTCGGACCCACTATACCAAACGGATAAGGAGCTGCCAACCAAGGTCCGTACCGGGTGGGTATCCCCCTTGTTGTCGACCCGATTTTTGGGGCTTCAACATATTTGGCGCTAGAAGGAGGGCCTGAACATAGTGTCTATTGGAATGATTATCAATCGTAACATTTGAATCTGGATGGCTGCTCACAGACTTCCCATTTGGAGTCACATCCATGTTCCTACTTCTTCCAACACTCCACCTGAAGTGGTAAGACTCTTGTCTCACGAAAAATTCAATGGTAAGAATAACTCTTCTGCTTTCAATCATGCTCTTCAGTTTATTCAAAGAGTTTCAAGTTATGATATTCAAATAATTGATGAAGGCATTTTATGCAGAATTTTTACTCTTACACTCACGACGGAAGCTAGAAAATGGTGCAGAAACCTCCCAGTTGCATCGGTTCACAGCTGGGATCAATTCGTCAAGATTTTCATTCTTGAATTTGATTATTATGACTATGACCAGGTATACGATGAAATTGATTATCTTTGGAAAAAAGATGAATCTATCAGGGATTTTAATATGCGATTTCATTTTGATTGTCTAAAGTACGATCTTGAAAGTGAACTCATAGATGAAGAATCTTTAGATTATGTTGAACATTCCCTGCCTCCTATATCTGATCAAGCATAAATTAGTTCGGGTTTTGTCTCATTTCTTTCTAATATGAATGAGAATTCCAATTTGAATATACAAATCGCTCATAATGAAGAAAGCCCCCAAAGACTAGGAGTTATCCATACTCTAATACAAGAAGACAAAAGTGAGGACGTTGGAGGGAAGCCTGCCTTGGAACCGGGAGATGACTTTGATACAAGGTCATATAATGTCGTTGCAAGTCAACAAACGCAGATGCCAAGGTTAAAACAACAAACTATTTCTCTTTCAGAAAGTATCAGTACACAAAGGTATGATCTAAAACCCGATGTCTATATCGAATCTGATGAACGAGGATTTTTTCATGATGATATTTTTAAATGCGTTGCTTCAGAATCACATTTCTCTCTTTATCCTAATGTTTTTAATGATGATAACTTTTCCCCTCTCAACATTAAAGATATTTCAAAAAACACAAAGGACAATTTAAACAAGTCATCATTAGATTTTCAAAATAAAGAGATAGCTATAGAACATCCTTTGATTGTTTCCAAACAAGGAACACTTGAATCTCCTTGTCTGAAAAAATATGACCAAAAGGAAGAATCTAGGGAAACTTATAAAATTAGTTATGATGGTTACTTTGCCAACGATGATGTTATTGATTTATCTCAAGTAACTCATCAAAGCTCAAAAAATGAGAGATATTATAATTCGGAAAACATATCATTCAATCCTCATTTCAAAGCCAAAGATCATTTGCCTGATTTTACTGACCAAGACAATGTCCCAATCTATGATTCATATCATGAATAAACCCTCATGCCTGTTCACAATCATAATTTGTCTTCTGATTCACAAGACCTGGCCAGTTCTTGTGAACAGCAAAATATCACAAGCCAATCCCAGTTGTGTTGTAGCTTTATTTGTACAGATAATCATTTCTTTTCTCACTTGCACTCATTTTGTACAAAATCGGATTGTGTTTTAAATTTTCAATTTTTTGATAGATTATTCTGGTATGACCAACACCTTATCAAAGAACATCCAAAAGACGAGCTACCATTGTGGAAAGCTAAACTATGTCAAGGAAGTACAGAACTTCCTCTATTACAAGATCATCAAGATATAACAGAAATTCATCCTTATTTTTATGATCCAATAGATATCCAGTTGGAGAGAAGTTTTTGCGAGAAAGAAATTTCGGATAAAATTCCAACTGGAGTTATACATTCTTATTCCGCATCCAACGTTAACAGCCCAAGAAAAGTTCCGTTCTTAACACTAACGTTGGAAAGTTGCATATGTGTAGGAATAAAAATGAGAAGGTGGCTCCATTGGAAATATCATTTCACCTAGTCAAATTTTTGTATATAACTAGAGTAGGAGTAGGAGTAGTTTAGTTAGGTAGTTAGGTTTATTTTTGAATAGTTGATAGTCAAAATAAGAAAAAGAAGATTATCCCTATTTTTTACACAACCCTAGGGAATGTCTGCTTCTCACTTCGTTAAGTATTTTTCTCCATAAATAAAGTTTTCTTTGGTCAACAGCATTTGACGTTTACAAAGACACCTTTTTCTCTACCAAGATTTTGAACTTCTGCTTCTATGAATGGCAAATTTTTTTTCTTTGAAACTTGATCTTTATTATCAATAGAACTTTAATCCAAATATGATATTAGGTTCAACTCCAAAAAAATCGAAGAAAGCAATCTTAGCGAAGCAATTGTTTTACATCAGTACAATGAAAGGCATCAATGACAAGATGAGGAGTCCCTGTAGAAACAGCGATTACTAAAGAAGCTCTATTATTGTCATCCAGAACTTTCTTAAGGAAAGAAAATTGACTTCCTCCCTGCTAAAGGAAAATCGCAGCATTCAGGGAAGAAATCCAATGAAAACACTATATCTCAAAGAATAAGAGGTCTCATCATGAGCCAACTTATCATCATCACAGATATTATAACTTGCTGACTTTGCCAAAACTATCCAACAAAACAGGGCAACGACTCAAGATTGTTGCAATCAAAAGACAAGGGGTCTCATCACGAGCCAGCTTGTTCAACAAAAGTATAAATTAAGTGAGTGACTGTGTCATAATTTGGCCACCAAACCAAGACATTGTTCTTTAGAGAATAAAAAAAGAAAAAGTGTCGAAATGGGTTTTTCTCTGAATGGTTGTAAACACACTTAAGCAAGATAAAGGATCATTACTGGTTAATAGGTAACCCTGTCGAGGCTATGGACGCCTGCTGGTAGCAGAGGCTCTACCTACTACAAAGAAGCATATTTGAAAAGGACTGCTATACAGGGAAGACTTTATTTTAATTTTTATTTAAGACCAAGAAAGGGCTGGTGTAAACGCAAGAACAAGCTAAGGATACAAGTAAATAGAAATGATTTGAAACTAAATATCATTGATAGTTTGAAGTATAATATTTTTATCTTTCTATAATAAAGTTTAAGTTTTCTGAGAAATTTTTTTTATTACTTTTAGAAGTTTGAAAAACATCAAAAGAAGGTCAGAGATAACTGGTTCTCTCAAGTGAATCGCTAATTGTTGTGGCTAGCAACCCCCCCCCCCCCTTTTCATTTAAGTGTTTGTTCAAAATACTAAATCAATGGGGACCCTTAGTTTAATTTTGAGAAAAATCAAGTTTTCCTTTCTTCAAAATAAGGTTAGCATCGTAAGCTTAAAGAGGTCTTTCGAATATTTTTAACCTAAGTCTACGATAAGGTAAAGGTCTTTAAAAAATTGCATTACAAAAAGATAGGAAATGCCCTCATTCCCTCATAAATATTGGTAAGCGCAAGACCCCCATGTTAAGCCTAACGTCACATCGCAGTAAAGTAATGTTCATAAGGAAAAACCTCAAGATCTGTCGATCTGCGATAACATCAATCGCAAGATCGCATATCACAGAAATAAACTGGCAATACTTAACAAACATCAAACTTCTGCGACCCGCGATGTTGCGACCTGTGATGTTGCGATCGCCGCGATGGCGCAATCTGCAATCTTGCGATTTGCGATTAGCGCGGCTTGCGATGGCACGATCTTCAATGTAACGTAAGCAAATCACGAATCATTTAATCACGAATCCTTCAGGTGCGCCATTCAAAGAAAAGCCACTTACCGTAATCTGACCCCTGATCATGCGCTTTTAATGATAGTAAAAGGATTAGTTGTCAGTTATTAAATGAAATAATGACGCGTGCTTTCCCAAAGAATTATTTCACGTAAGGTGGCATATTTCGTATATCTGTTGCATTTAAAACTCTCCCATCACCTTTCTCAATCAGTCATTTCCACTTCGCTCGTAATCTACAGGAACTAAGAGATAATAAGATTCAAAAGCCGAATGCAGGAGAAAATGGGAAAGAAACATAAAGCCCAAGGCTCTGAAATGAAGGAAAAGACGAAGGAGATGGCGCCCTTGTACACAGACACTGCATGCAACAGGGACGCAGGAATTTCGACCTGGGAAGGCATGTATAGGCTGCTGAAGGAAGAAAATCCTAAAGTAATGAAGGTTGATAGCGCCGCGGGATCACAAAACGCTTCTGAGGCACCCTTAGAAGAGCTGGCATGTTCATTTCTTCACCGAATAACAGCTAGACCCAAGATTTTGCCGTATACAGATATGATCAGATGGATACTTGACAATGCAGAGTTATAAGGCAGACAATTCAAAGTTCAGGGACATGGGCTCATAGGATCATTCACCGCGCAAGACTTAAAGCTTATGTATCATTTTCCTGAGCCTTAGACGACCTACAACGCGCAATTTGTCAAGAAATTTGCAGAAGAGAACCCAAATCTGGCAGAAACCACTAAAGAATGGACCAGAAGAGAGAAGCCACTAAAAAAGGACAAAAACGGTATGTACAGCACTGGTTCCCTCACATATCCATATTGTTTTGCTGCGGCCATGCTTTGCAGGCTGTTTGGGATGCCAGACATAAATAAATTTTCGTCTGAGTGGCTACCACTCATAGACGCCGCCACGAACGCCGATATCGTGGATTGGGCCAAGATATTTTCTGATAACCTATACACTGCTGTTATGAATTACTGGTCTAAGAGATCCTTGTCTCAAAGGGTCTATCCTCCCTTTTATCTATCTGCTTATATTATGGATTCTATTTGCTATGTATCTAAATTCCCCACTATGGGTTGGAAATGGACTTCCCAAGACCCGTCACCTATTCATGTTTATCACAAAGTATTATGGGATTCCCAGTTTGCCCCTCACTTCTATCAGATTTGGCACGGGCTCATCTTACCCCTATATAGGATGATATATGGTGAAGAACCGCCGAGGTACTCACCCGAAGCGCAAATAGACATCATCCCCATCGCAAGATGGTTCGGGGAAGAATGGTTCACTTACATTAGAGTGTTTGGGAGCACTGTACCTCCACATGTCTTACCTCTATATGTCCCCGACAAGCTTTTGGCTAGGGAAATTGCCTATCAGACTTGCTCAGAAGGCGGCCTAACCAAAGAACTAAAAGACAAGAAGAAGGCCATATGGCCTCAGTTTCCTATAGCTTGTGGGGCCTTCTCATTGTTCGATGTAGGACACGCTTTTGCCGAAGTGGAGATTGTGACGTCTCTATAGTTATTTAAATTCCCCGCTCAGCCTTTTGACCTAAATAATGTTTCCCATGATTTCACTATAAGTTTCAGAATAAAAGTGTTCGTTGGAAAGAAAGATTTATTTGATGATTTGTTTCAAAGTAAAAGTTCACTCCAGGAAGTTTTGCGAGAAGCTTAGTCAAGGTTATCCCCAGATGACCTCCAAAGATTTTTGTCATACAGAGAAAGAAGGATAGCCAGTGTTCCCCTAGAAAAGTTGCGACTGCTCGCCAGCGAGCCTACTCCTAGTGTCAGCCTCATCAGAAACTCTAGTACTTCCAAATCCAAATCTAACGCTGCCCAAGGAACGCCTGAACGTTCTAAAAAGTCTGCAAGCAACCAAGGAAAAAGCGAAGAAACGGCTAAAGATACATCTCAGTCAAGTGCAATGTCGCAACAGCAAGTTATCGCCTCCCCACCAAGAGATGTCCCTCCTCCCGTCATTAAATCGCCACTCGTCACAACAAAGCTCGACAAGGAATGGGAAAACTTGAACGAGCTAATCAGCCTTGAAGGGCAAGTCCCAAGAACACCTATGAGCAATGCACAGGTAACACAAGAAATGGTTTCGACCATGGTCGGTAGTGTCTCAGAAACGGAGCACAGTGATATCGCTTCGCCTTCTGAGCTTCTACTTAGTGTAGAGGAAATTCCCCCACTGGATGTATTCTACAGTCCCCAACATAAAGTAGTTGTGAGGAGGCAAAGAAAGAAGAGAAAGCTAGAGAATACACTCTCACAGGACGCTGAACATTTAGACGTCTTATAGAAAGACCCTAACAACAACCCGACAAAAAATATCACGAAGTTATCTCAGATCGCAGGAGCATACGCTTCTGCGACTATTGACAAGGTGTCAGAAGTTCAGCAACTATTGAGGGAACAAGAAAACCAAATACAGCTACAACAAGCTAATGCTAGTATTGAAGCGTCCAAACAACTTGAGAAACTACAAGAAGACTTTCAGCAGATGCAGATAAGCTATCAAAGAAGCCTAGACGAAAAAAGGAAAGCAGTTGCAAGCTTTACAAGAAATACACAAGGACGAGCCCAAGCTTGCCGAATTTGTTTCAGAGTCTACTGGCTTAAATGAGCAACTTCTGCAGTAACAAGAAGAGTTGGGATGTAAAATATCACAGTGGAGTCACTATTGCGAGCTGAGCGACAAACTCACCAATCAAGTGACGGACTTGCAAAGTGACTATGACTAGATTGACAGACGAGTGACATAGTACTTAGCTTGGCAGGATGGAGAGGAAGGGAAGAGAGCAAATGCACCCAGAATAAACGAGAGCCATAAACAATTGCTCTTTAACAAATGGGACGATCAAATCAGGCAGGTAGAACAGGCGACGAAGACAACGATGACACAAGCGAGCGTTCTTATCGACTGTGTAAATGAGAATTTACACAGAGCCAACTTCATCACAGAAACCACCCCGGGGTACCTACCAAACAAGTCACGAATGGAAGCAGAATGGAAGCAGAAGGCGCAGGAAAAGGGAAAAGCGATCCAGGCATTAAACAGGTTGAATTGGGAGTGTTACTGGGCATACTTAGTCAAGCCACACAGTCAATGGATGACTGTGAAGTGCATCATAAACTCAGCCGAGAAAGTAGTGCCAACTCTCATAGATTTTGTTTTCACAGCCCAGCTCAGCGCAGAAGTCAGCCAACTGACTCTTCTAAAATCCATGATGAACACTTGCAGTTTTAAGGACCAAATTGAGAAATAGCTTATTTTTAGAAGTTTGTTGTTTCTTTTTGTTTTAGATTAGGAAAAGGACGGTCATTTGAGAACCATATCCTAAAATTTTGTAAAAACACTATTATTAGGATTAGGAAGTAGTATTTTAACCCTTCTCATGCATTTAGAGAAGGGTCCAGAGATTTGTCAAAAACTTATCCTCAGAACATGCACTTCTGCACCCTCAGAGGAGGTTTTGATGAATGGATGGATCGAGATTTATTTTTACTTGCATCTTGATATCTGCTACTGATGTTGCACTTTTGTACCCTTGGTAGATTTTAGAAAAAATAGAGATAGATCGTTTTTGCTTAAAGCTTATGGGTAGAATTAGTCATAAATGGTACATTTATCTCTTGGCAATTCCTGCTTATATTCTTTAAGTGATTTACAGTTTCAGTTGTTTATATGTTATTGCATGAATGTATGGGTTATCATTTGGCACTTTTGTACGGTGGAGTCATATTGTTTATGTTTGACATATGAATAGCTTATTATGCGATATGCTGTTCACAACTGTTTTGCCTAACTTCTTATGCAAAGTGGTTTATCTTTAATGATTTCTATTCTTATGATAGATGAATGATATTTATTACCAGTTATTGTCCGAAATCGTTTTAGATCGCATAATGAAAGATATACAATCCCGGGTTAGAATAGATTTGATGTGTTGTTTCTCACTAGATTACAATAGAATAGAGTAAAGTTAAAGAATCTAAATTAGATTAGCTTTAAAATACTCTTAGATCAGCATAATTCAACTCTACACATACACGCACACCCAAGATCGAGAAACTGGTCCCGTTATCCACAGTTGGACCTGCTATACCAAACGGATAAGGAGCTGCCAACCAAGGTCCGGACCGGGTGGGTATCCCCCTTGTTGTCGACCTGATTTTCGGGGCTTCAACATAGTCCCAGTTTTGGGATCCAAGGAAAATCTCTGTATATATACGTTTTATGTGTTATGCTCTCGCATTGTTTATTTTCTGTGTTTTAGAATTCATATGCAGGTAATTTCTGTATAGGGTTAAAACCTAGAGGCTTAAGAGAAGATCAAGTCGGTCTAAGGACCCATTTGACCCCACAAGAAGCCTATAAAAGGAAGGACATCGAATTCATTTGGAGCATTACTTCTCATTCTCTATCTACCAGGCATAAGTGTGAAAATATGTTTCCTGTTCAGAAGTGCGAAGTAGGAAGCTAGGAAAGTTTGTTCCTGGGAGGCCAAAGTGAATGAGAGTTTACGGGAGTCTAAGGAGTCAAGGAAAATTGAAATTTTGGTGTTGGTCTCTCTCTGTTTCGTTCTTTGGATTGGGCGGTCGAAGTTTTCCAAGTTGGACTACTGTTGGAAGCTGCAAGTCTCTGCATAGTCAAAGTTACTGGGAAGAGGTCAATCTTCTGGAGGCTGACTTGGTGTGGAGGGAAGGTCTGGTCTTGGTCTAGGGTGAAGAGTCTCAAAGAATACTACTGAAAAGAAGAATTAATTTGACTGGGATTTCCCCTCGAGGGGGGTTTTCCTTGGCATGTGCCTACATATTGTGTCCATTGTTTTATGTACTGCTGCTTTTGGTAATTGCTTGATATACTAAAGGAAGAACATATAAAGAATTGTAATAATAAGAAACATCACAAGTAATCATCAAGATTGAGAAAATATTTACAACCTTTTTGATTTTCCAATAGGTCGCTTAGATTAAATGATAGTGCTCATGGCTACAACACATCCTTGATACCGACAAGGTTTCTTGCTTTCTCTAAAAGTCCCTTTGGCAGAAATGTGTCTCTCAACATCCTATAATGTATCTTGAAGCCACAATGGTCTCTTCCTAACAATGAGATAACTTGGAGGAGGGTCCAAAGGATCCATGGGATCAATAATAATATCTTTCTTAGATTATGCGAAGGAAGGACCTTCTAATATATCCATATCATCATCCTTCTTCTCAGGAGGAGGAGGTGGAGGAAGTCCCCTTGCTTTTCCAAGGGAAACATCTTCATCGAAAGTTACATCCCCGCTAAACTCAAACTTCCTTTGACCTAGTATATATATTCTAAATACTTTAGAATTTTCACAGTACCCAACAAACATATGTTTCCTTTCAATGGCTTCCAACATGTTCGTCTCATCCTTTGACACATGAAAATATATGGGGCATCCAAATATCTTGATATGTCCATTGTCAGGCTTCACCCCTGCAAATACTTCTTTGAGAGTCTTGTTTTCCAAAGCTTGATGAGGAACCCAGTTTTGAAGATATATCGTTATATTTGTTGCTTTTACTCCAAAGGAACTTTGGCAAATTTTGATCATGAAGCATGGCTTGGTAAACTTCCACAACGGCCCTGTTCTTTCTTTCAACCACTCCATTTTGTTCGGGCTTATAAGGCACAATAGTTTGTTTCTTGATACCTTCCTTTTTGTAGAAGTCTATGAACTCATTCGAAATGAATTCTCCACCATTTTCAGACCTCAAGATCTTAATTTTATTCCCTGTTTGATTTTCGATCAATGTCTTGAATTCTTTGAACATATCAAAGGCTTCATCCTTATGTTTCAAGCAATTTATCGATGTCTTCTAGAGAAATCATCAATAAGATTTATGTAGTAGAGATGGCTACCAAGAGAATGCATAGGCATAGGTCCATATATATCAAAATGAATGAGTTGGAGAATGTGATTAGTATTTTCCTTACTACAGGGAAATAATTCCCTTGTCTTCTTCCCACTTACACATCCTAGACATACTCCATGGTGTCTAGCTCTAACATCAGGAATCCTAGAGACTAAATTCTTCAATTTCGGAAGAGCTTCATAATGTAGATGTGTCAATCTTCTATGCCATAGTTCACTTTGATGATTGGTGACGAGGACCATTACCAACATAGGTGTTCCAGTGACTCTATAAAGTCCTTCAACTCTAGATCCAAAAGTAAAGCCATCCTTCATTTGGGATTCCATTGGCTAGGTGAGGACTTTTCCTTTTATGAAGGATATTCTCGTCTCTTTGTCTTCCAAGGCAGAAATAGATACCAAGTTCTTATTTAGTTCCAGAACATAGATTACTTCATGAAGGAGAATGGATTCCCCAGAGCCCAAATCAAATTTAATAGAAACAAAGTCCTTCACTAGATATGTAGAGTTGTCCCCAAGATGATCTTCAAACTTATCTCCCTCTCAGCTAGATTTAAGAGGACTTACTTATACCCAGAGAAGTGTCTAGAAGTCCCACTATCTAGTGGCCAACTATCATATGAATCTAGAGGGGAAGGACTAGAAATGAAAAAAATAAGAATATATTCACATTGACTAGTAGTTGCATTACTTTCATACCTGGAGTTCCTTGGCTTCTTTTGAGTATGATGGCCTTCTTCTCGATCATCTAGAGCATCTCTTCTTCTTCTATCATCTCTTTGTCTTCAATAATCTCTTTTTCTATTATTTAACTTGCTATTTTTGAAGCCATAATTGTTGTTGTATCTTGTCCTTGGAGCATCCCTCCTTTCTCAACAATCTTGAGCTTAGTGGCCAAACCTGTGACAATTATAACAATCGATCCTTTATGCATCCTTGTCTCTTCTTGTTCTTCTTCTATTGGAGTCCTTGAGCGCTGGAGCAGACTTCCTTGAATTAGATGGACCTCCCCTACCTTTCCTCTTTTTGTCTTGAGAAATAGAGGTAGATGACTCTCCTTCCTCATGCTTTTGAATTCTTCCACGAGAAATCATCCCAACTTCCTCTTAGGTACATTATCCAACGAGCTCATCAAATGTTGGGAGTTTTTTGTTGTTGCTTATGGTAGTAATGAAGGTTTCCCACACAGGAGGATGAATTTTAAGAGTGATCATCACCAACTCTCTATCAGATATAATCTCACCAACAATTTGTAGTTGATCTCTTATATGAGATACCCTCATGATGTAGGATTGCACAAATTTCCCCTTGTTCATCTTCATTTCTTTGAATTTGTTATTCAGGGATAGGATGTGGTTCAAGTTATTGAATTGATACATCCGTACCAACTTATCATACATCTCCTTCGACTTCTTCAGGTTAACAATATAAACAAGTAAATGATCTTGCAAACCATCAATAATAATTTTCTTATCATTGATCTCATCTTTCTTATACTTGGACTTAGTGGCAACGAGATAATTTTTCAGAGGCTCGGGAGTCTTCCCTTGCACATATTCTAAAACATCGTTGTCATCCAATATAAATTCTAACCTGATATTTGATGCATCAAAGTTTGATGAATCACCCAACTTCCCATTGTCATTGAAGAAAGTATCAATCTTGTCCAAATCAAATAGGCTCCTTCAACTTTTTTCAAATATTATTGCTCGTCCCTTGTCTCTTTGGGTTCTTCTCTTCACCTTAGCTCTAATACCATGTTAATTTTCCACCGTTCTATGCTATTACAATTACTTTAGCCCAATTCTTAAATTCAATCAACAATCAATTCAATCTTCCAATAATATATAACTATAGATATAATAGTAAATGAAATATACAATACGAGAGGCAATGCCAAGAGACACCAAGATTGGTCAAAGACTAGGGAAAAACCCCACAAAGGGGGAAAACCATTTCAAATTCTTCTTGTTATTATATTTTCATAAAATGTTCAACAGAGAGTACAATAATCCAATCCAACAATGAGTCAAATTTATCCTTTGACTATCCAAATAGAAAAACCAGTATCCAACCAACGATGAGCCCCAAAAGTAAATTCTGGTCAAGGGTCAAATTCTGCAATTCTATCCAAGTTAACAATACTAAATTGTGCTCTAACCCGTCTAAGTCAATGGTTAAAAAAATATTCCAAGAGCTCGGTCAACAATCACCAAATTTTACCTTCAATGCTAGTCAAATAAAGGTCAAAATACTCCCAATCTAAATGGTCAAACCTGATCAACAAAGAGAGACTCCTAGCAGTGAAATACCTGTAGTCAAGCCTATGGTCAACACAAGTCAAAGTGCCAAGAATGCCTCAGTTCTTGTGCCAAACAATGTGTCCTAACAAAACATAATTTCTCTGAAAATATCAAAGTCAAAACATGCCCAAAACATCAAGGTCAACACTGGTCAAAGTCTCCTAAACAGAAAGTAAACATTGAAATTTCAAAGCTCCCTCAAAGTCCCTCGCATGTGTGAAGTCAACCTACAATCTTAAGATCTATAAAAACCAATGAGAAGAGGGGAGAGAAGAATTATGTGTTGATGATGATGCCATTTGAGGTGTGCCTTACCTTATATGTGTTGGAGGGGTGCCAATTTTGCTTCTAGGCCGACTTGGACAATTATGCCATTGTTGGTTTTTGCATCAAAAATACATTTTTCCTTAACCATATTGAGTGCTTCCAAGGGAAATTTTGGGTCTCTTTGAATGATGAATTTTATCCAATGAAGGTAATTTATCCCTGAGATGCCAAAGTAACATTTTTCATAACGCTTATACCTATATCTACCCTAAAACCCTATAACCACTTCATCGATTTATTTTATTCCATAAAAATTAAAACTTAATTATGATTAATTAGAGGTTGGAGCACTTCAAAAGGTTGTAAGTATGCCTTCTATTATAAATAATCTAAATAAAATCAGTTATCTATAAAATAATAACATCATATATGTATATATATTGTTGTTACCTAAAAATATCAAAACATTAAGGTACAATTATCATATGTCCATGTTTTTATCAAACACTATATAGGTGGTCTCATTCTACCACAAGGGAAACCAAATATATTGACAACCGAGGAGAAAGCCTGGGAAAAATAAAAACAACAGCTGGAAATAAACAAGTCTATCAACCACTGAACTGCGATTAGAGGTACTACAGTAATACATGACAAAAATAAAGAATTTGAGGAAGTCACTAGAATAGGATCCTTGGCATTGGAACTTGGAGGAGCTGGAAGCTTTACTGCGTCATACTGAATATGGCTCTCTAAGTGGGCTATCTTGGCACCAGGGAAAATTTGAAGGATGAAAATTTATCTAAATGTTTAGAAACATTAGCGAATCTCACTAGTCTTTAATATGCAAAATATAAAATGTTTGGCAATATTATTGTAAAAGTACTGAGATTTATAATGATTTTTATACTCTCTATAAAATTTTGGTGATTTTAAAGGTAAAATAATTTTATACTATAAAATTTAGCAAATCATTTTTATAAAAATTGGAAATTAACAAATATTTTTTTTTGGAAAAATTATGGAAAATTATCCCACGACGAATATTAGCCCCTAAATGTTTCTCAACTTGGCATCCAAAATCTCCAAGCATGAACGCTAGTACTGCTAGGCACGCTTGATGTCATTCATGGTAGAGAAAATGTCATATTGCTCCGCATGTTTCTCCCTCAGAACTCTAACCAGGATGGTTTTCAATTTCCAATTAAGAGTAATGAAGTTAAGATACTGTTTCCATCTCCCCCTAGTGTGACCAAGGGTCAGGAACTCATTGGGATACCTCCTCAAGGATTTCATAGTCTAAGAAAGCTTTAATGTCATCAACTATGAGAGTCTCAAGATGGTGAATCTAATCTTAAATATTTGGAGGGTGGCTGAATGGTAAAAAGTCATAGCCTTAGGTTTTCGGTGCGACAACAATCCTTTAAATTTTTTTTCCAAGTCAATTTCAGATCTTACATGAATCGTCGTTTCAAGACCCTTAGCGTTGTCGTGTTGTTTGATTTTTTATTTGTGTGTCTTTTCCTAGTGTCGCATCCTCCTAAGTCAATGTTTCCTAAGTGTCGTCACCTAGCCCTTGGAAGCACTTAAGTTATCTAGTCCGTAGTTAGGTGAAATCTTGACTTACCTTGACTTGTAAACTTACCTTTTCGCCATGCACACACTATAAAAACACTCACAAGCACAGAAAAAACAAACAAAAGCAATGTGTATCAGGGAACTGACGGGGTGACTGAACAACTCTGCTACATAAACCAAAGGAGGCCTCATGGACCTTGACTAGACTAATAGGGCATGCAAGGGTCATCCTATTCATATTACAACACTAATAAAAACACATCCATTCTCCCTTGGTGACCCCTTTCTCATCCTTCCTGGTCTACACCTTCTCCCTGGTCTTTTGCACCTCAATACCATTCCTAATCGGCCAACCAACCATTTCAGCCATATACTCTTCCACAACCGCAGTGGAATGCACCACCCCAGGGGTGGAGGCCCCCATACAACCAAGCTCCATCTTTATTGCCCTCACCTCCATCTCAACCACAGCTCCTACACCCTGCTCCACCTAAACAACCTCAGATGCCTGCCCAACCAAATCCGAACCCGAACACATGCACAACAGGTGTACAATGGAGAAACATCCTACCCTGCCTATGTTGTGGAAATTCATGAAATTAACTTTAGGTCTTGGAGAGTGTTCCCAGATAACCAACCTCCATCTCCACCTAGGGAGAGTGAGGAGGAAGAAAGGAAAGTGTGCTTAGAGTGAATCCACCCCCATTTCCTGAAAGGTTAACCCATTCAGTCTAGCACACCCCAGAAGAGACTGAACTTTTGGGTGAGTTGAAAAATTTGTTTCAAAATCCCGCTTCTCCAAGCTATCAAAGATGTTTCCATTTACAACAAGCTGATCAAAGGTACATGTTTCAAATGTCCAGGAAGGCGAAAGAAAGACACCCCTACCATTAATTTCATTGGACAGTTGTCCGACTTAAAACTGGGTTTGGTAATTTGCCCAAAGTATCTAGATCTTGTGAGTCCTGTAGTAGATGTACACATCGATGGCACCATTGTTCCCCATACTTGTTTGATTTTTGGGCTGTTGGAAAATACTGAAAGGGGGGGGGGGTGAATTACTATTCCTTAGAAATCAACACTTTTAAATCTTTTCAAGTTAATCTTTAATTATTATTAATGTTTATGCAGTAACGACAGTGAATAAAAGAATACAGGAGGCACAAAATTTTAGGTGGAAAACCCCCTTCGGATAAAAAACCACCGAATGATTTTCTAATAATTCTTTAATCTTCAACTTTAATTGATAAGAAATCTCCAAATTCCTATAATCTAAAAAAGCATTCTTCTCCATCTCACACTGGATGGATGTTCCAACGCTTGAGATTCTTCAATAGTCAACTAAACGGATGCCCCAACACCCAATGAGGTACAACTCACCCTAGCACCACCCTAAAGTTTTCATAGGTTTGAATGTTTTGGTGGCTTCATGCACCAGCCTTGCACCACCCTACCACCTTATAGAAGAATAAAAGAAGAATGGACTCCCGTACCAAGGAAAATGGTCCACTTTACAATGATATAGAATGATGTAGAAGAAGACGACACACTAGACCATGACCCCAACTATGACACAACCACCTAATGATGATCCTAGACCTCCGAACATTGTGCCTTCAACTCTTGGAATATTGACACTTGTACAACTTTTACAATGACTCTGTACAATGATACTTTTACAATGATTTTATGCAGTGCTTCCCACTTGAAGACTTCCTATGGTGAACTTCTTGCTGTTTTTATGCACCTTGATTACTGCTCTTGTCATGCTACCCTTTCTAACTCTTCAAAACATTAGATTATGCATTGAGTCTTTTCTTGATTAATATATAATACCTGTAAAAAGTCTTCAAGGAAATACCCATGACATGATAAAAACAAAACTTACCTCATCCTGCGGAGCATATGCCAGTGCTAAAAAAAAAAACAAATTAGAATACAATGAACCTAATGCAATTAATAGATGAAAATGCATATACAGAAGATACTTACCTATAGCTTATCTCTATCGCACCTTCTCTTTGCTGCCTTAGAAAGTCTGGTCCTTTGCACCCATTGACAACACTTGATCTAGTTTTTCTTGCCTTCTAGGAGCACGATATTTAATATGATGTATCTCTGTGATTTAAAATCGCCAATATGTGATCTTTGGGTTTGTAGTAGCCCTCTGAGTCTTCTTTCCAATGCCACAGGTCTGACTCGATTTAGATTCTTCAAGGCAAAGTTATGCCCAATCTCTCACAATGACCTAATTATGGACTAGTTCAGTAGAGCGAAATTGTATGATGTGTCGTGTGTCACTGTTTCCTCTTTTGGCTCTGAAATTGATACAAAAATAACTAAAGTGTGTGCACTATCCACCACTTTTTACAGAATTCCAATCCTCTTCTCAGAGAGAGTTATGACGATTTTCCCAAGGTCACTTCTTTGAGATGAAATCTAACAGCTTGCAAAAACCCTGACTTCCATAGATAATATCTATGAAAATATAGCGAACCAAGATTTGAAATTCGGTCACGACATTCATTAGGATTGCCAATCAAATGGATTTTAATTTCAGAATCTAAGACTTCGTAGAAATGAAGTTACAGCAAAAATGCCATGATCACTACTTTTGGAGGATATATGAGATTTCTTTTTATAGAGTTGGGAGGGGCTTCTATAGAGAATGTTGGAGGGATTTTAGGAGCTTAAAAAATTATTAATTATTGACTATTCAATGACCAAAACCAATTATGAGAGCCATGCCACAACCCCATAGGTTTTCAGCCCATTAACTGGGGTTACTAATTTCAAACATGAATATCTCTCAAACCGTGAATAATTACTTGGCGTGCTATATATCAATGGAAACATCTCGACGAGTAGAATCCATATAGAAGATACTTGACTCAAAATAGAGTAAGTTGTCAACTCAAAATTCCCTTGAAAGATAACAATAACCCCTGGTGCTGCTTGGGTTGACATCAATGACAACCTCAGATCATCTTTAGATCAACAATTTCCCCCTTTGGTATTGATGGCAACACAAGTACTCCCCCTGTGATCAGGGAACCTTTTTCTATTGTGTTCTCTTTCCCTTTGACATCAATGGAAAAGAGTAACTCCCCTAACACACAACCATCTTGCAGACCTTTACACACTTCGACTCCCCCTTTATTTTCTGAATAAGGAAAATCTAATGAGAACTTGGGAGAATCCCTAGCTTTTGGTGAAGATATTCAAATGCTTCAGAAGGTAAAGGTTTAGAGAAGATATCAACGATTTGTTCTTTTGTACCAACATATTCAAGTTTGATATTCTTTTCAGTGACTTGTTCTCTAACAAAATGAAATTTTATCAGAATGTGTTTTTTTTTTTAATGCATGACAGGATTATTGGAGACACTGATGGCATTGGTGTTATCACAGAAGATGGGAATAGGTTCACTAAATTGTACTTGAAGATCTTGCAAAGTTTGTTTCATCCTAAGGACTTGAGTACAAAAAGTTGCCACTACAATGTATTCTGCTTCCGCTATAGATAACGAGATTGAGGTTTTCTTTTTGCTCAACCATGATATGAGACAACCACCTAGAAAGAACGTTGCTCCACTAGTACTCTTACGATCATCAACGCTTCCTACCCAATCTACCTCTGTAAAGGCTTGAATAATGAGATTTTTTCCCTTGAGTTACCACAAGCCATATTCTGTTGTGCCCTTTAGATATCGAAGAATTATTTTGATGACAATAATATGTGATTCTTTTGGTGCTGCTTGGAATCTTGCTACTTTTCCAACTGCTTATAAAACATCTGTTCGGGAGGCTATTACATATAGAAGACTACCAATAATAGATCTGTACAATCTCTGATCCACATCCTTAGATGAGTCATCTATGCTTAATTTGCAACCTGTTACCATCGGAGTAAGGACGGGTTTGCAATCTTCCATTTTGAATTTCTTGAGCATTTCCTTGATGTACTTGGCTTGACATATAAATATTTCTTTCTCTTACTAAGATATTTGAAGCCCTAAGAAGTATGTCAACTCACCAAGTAAAGACATCTCGAACTCACTTTGCATCTTTGTAGCAAAGTTCTTACTTAGTCGATCATCATTGCTACCAAATATTATATCATCCACATATACCTCAAGATTGTTAAATTATCTTTATCTATTTGTACGTAAATATTTCTAGCAGCAGTACCTTTCTTGAACCCTTGTTGACGTAGATATCCGTCAAGACGAGAATACCATGCTTTGGGAGCCTACTTGAGACCATACAGAGCCTTCTTTAACTTGCAAACATAGTCTTCTTTTTCTGATAGTAGAAAACCTTTAGGTTGTTCTATGTAAACTCCTTCTTCTAATTCTCCATTTAGAAACACTGACTTAACATCCATTTGGTAGACTTTTATTTTTCTTGAACATGCGTAGGCGAGAAACATCTGGATGGCTTCCATTCTTGTAACTTTTCCATCTTCATTCAATTTCTCCCTAAACACCCATTTAGTTCCAATGAAATTTTTATCTTTTGGTCGTGGAAGTAATTCCCAGTTGTTATTCTTCTCGATTTGATCCAATTCTTCATTCATAGTTGCTACCCAATGTTCATGCTGGCTGGCTTCCTCAAAACTACTAGGCTCAAAGGTTTCTAGAAAAGAAATGCGAGCTTGTTGTGATGAACGAAGCTATCGACCTTTTCTTGTTCCAATTCCTTCATTTATGTCACCAATGATTTGATTTAATGGATGGTTCTTTTGAATCCATTCTTTTGTTCTCTTTGGAGGAGCTTCTTGTTGTTGTTCCTGTATATCTTGTTGATCATTATTTACTTCTTCCTGGTTGGCAATTGCTCCTTGTTCCAGATTTTTCTCTGTGCTTTTTTCAGCCTCTGTCTCAAGTTTCAAAGATTCTAGATCCTCATCATTATTCGTTAGAACACTTTTTGGCCTCTGTCTCAAGTTTCAAAGATTCTAGATCCTCATCATTATTCGTTAGAACACTATCCTTGTCAAATGTAACATTTATGCTCTCCACTATCTGTTTTCGTCTTAGATTATAACATTTATATGCCATTCTTTTGCGTGAGTAACCAACAAAGATACCTTCATTAACACACGATTCAAACTTACCCAACTTTTGATCTTCTCTTTTGATAGAACATTTGCGTCCGAAGATTTTGAAATATTTTACGTTAACTGGTTTTCCTTTCCATAATTCATATGGGTCTTATTGCAATTATTTCTGAGAAGAATTCTGTTGATAATGAATATTGTCGTATCAATTGCTTGAACCCATAATTTTTCATCCAATTTTGAGTCCTTCAACATTGTTCTACCCATTTCCTGTACGGTTCTGTTCTTTCTTTCAACAACTCCATTTCACTAAGGTGTTCGTGTTGTTGAAAATTGTCTTTTTATTCCATTTTCGTCATAGTATTACTTAAATAATTTGGAAGTTAATTCTCCGCCATTATTTGATCTTAGACAATTTATTTTTAAATCAGTTTCATTTTCGACCAACTCCTTGTAGATCTTAAAGCACTCAAATGCTTCATATTTTTTCTTTAGAAACTGACGGCTGTCATCCTGGTATAGTCATCTATCATTAACATGAAATATAATTCTCCATCTAAGCCTTTTGTCCCTATAGGACCACATATATCAGTATGTATCAATTCCAATGGATGTGATGCAAAGTGTTCTTTTGTTTTAAATTCGTTTTTTGTCCGCTTTCTGTGCCGATAGGCCTCACATAGTGTGTTGGAAGGTTTTGAGATTTTTGACATTTCTTTTATTTCTTTCTTTTTGCTTATCTTGACAAGATTGTCAAAGTTTATGTGACCCATTCGTTTGTGCCATAACCAACTTTCATCTTATTTAGCTAGTAGACATGCTTTAGTTGCTTCATCTAGAACATATATGTCGTTTGGAGCTCGACTTGCTGTAGCCACAATCTTACCATACCTGCCTTTCCTGATTTCACATTTTGTGGAGTTGAATAGCATTGTGTGTCCTTGATCACACATTTGTCCAATACTGAGTAGATTGTGATTCATGTTTTCAACCAATAGAACATCTTAGCTAGAGCATATTTTCTTCCGAGACTGACGGTACCTGATCCTATAACATTTGAAGATCCATCATTTCCAAAGGACACAGTTCCATCCTTCTTCTCTTTCAGAGATACAAATTTATTTCTATCTCCAGTCATATGCGTTGAGCAACTGCTATCAACATACCACACATCTTTCTTGTTTTGAGCCTTGAGAGCGAGAGCACAATTATCAGTGTTCTTCTTCCATGTTTGTTCGTTCTGTGGCTTCAAAGATTCTTCTGGAGGATTTTCAAGTCTGAAGTCTCTGGCTTTGTGTCCAAAGTTTCGATATTTGTAACATTCAATATTACTTCTTAAATGTTCAAATCTATTGATGTTTTGTTGAGCCATGGGAGGTTCATATTTTGACAGATCTCCTAGAATTGTCTTGGTTCCTAGGGTATGTGCAACATTCTACAGCTTTATGACCAAATTTTGCAATTGAATAACAATAGACATGAAAAATATGTTTATACCTGGATGGAAATCTTCGTCGGGGAATTGTCTCAATGCTGTTCTTGCAAATCTTGTCCAATGAAGTCTACATGCCTGTCAGATCTCATAGGTTCATTATATTTTGTTGTGGAAGGTCCTACTTCTTCTTCTTTGTAACCGAGGCCAATTCTGTCATTGTAAGATCGTTGATTGTTGATGAGTTCTTCCAATTCCCTTGAGCTGTTGGCATAGTTTTTGACAATTTTTCCCTTCTTCACTTACGCAACGAGACTACTTCAGCTTCTAATGCTTCCCTTTCTCGGTTGCTTTCTTCCAACTTCTTTTGAAGTAACTTTTCAATACATTTGTGTTCTTCAACTTCAATTTTGAGACCTTGAACTTGTTCTTCAAGAGCATTGGAACGGATCTTCTCAACCTTGAGCTCTTTTATAAGCTTGATTTCCTCCTCAGAAAATTCTTCTATGGTCAACCCTTCTTATTCGTTGTTTGATACCTCTTGTTTATTGTGCTTGGCCATAAACAATACTCTCTCATTGGCTTATTCTTCACTATCGTTGTCTTCATTGGATGATGAGCTATCTTCTTTAGAGAGAAAGTTCTTTTTGAATCCTTTCTTCTTGCCTTGCTTGTTGAATTTCTTGAAGCCTTTCTTTCCTTTCGAGTTTCCATCACTTATGTTCAGACATTTTGCTTCGAAATGCCCAACCTCACCACAACCGAAACCTATGAATGGAAGTTTACCTTTGAATTTTCCCTTACCAATTTTTAGTTTTCTCGTAAAGTAAGCATATTCTCCATCTGAAAAACCTTTTTCATCATCTTCCATTTCTTCACACTTGTAGGTGTAGGTATAGGTGCAGGTCTTTGCCTTTGAAGGTTGTTTGTCCTTATTGGTGTTCTTAGATGCAGCGAACGCAATATTTAGATGCGAAGTACCCTTTTCTTCATCAAGTCTCACTTCATATGCTATGAGAACTCCATGTAATTCCTCTTTGCTGAGTTTGTCTAGATTTGCACTATATTTTAAGACCAATGCCTTTGGGTTGAATCTTCCTGGTAACGTTCTAAGAATATTTCATATAATAGTCTTCTTGTCAACAGGGTCTCCCAATCCTTCCGGAGTGTTGGTTATTTCATCAACGTGTTGGAAGTATGCAGCAATGTTGTCATCTTCTTTCATTCTCAGTGGCTCAAATTTTGCTCCGTAGATTTGAAGCTTTGCTTCTTTGACATTTGAGTCACTTGCATATATATTCTCAAGCTTGTCCCATACATTTTTGGCAGTTTTACAACCAAACACCTTATTATAAGAAGATTCAATAAGTCCAATGATAATAATATTCTTTTCTTTTGCATCATTTACCAAATTCTTCTTACCTTGTTCATTCATTGTTGGTGTAAAGCCATTTTGAATAGTGTCCCATACTTCGTAACCTTGCCCCAAGAGACATACCTCCATTCTTCCTTTCCAGAGTGCATAATTATTTTCATTGAACAAAGGTACACCATTCTTGGTATGCTCGATGATCTCCTTCTAGTTGTTAAACTACTGCTGAAGGAACCAAGCTCTGATACCAATTGTTGGAAAATACTGGGAGGGGGGTGAATCAATATTCCTTAGCAATTAGCACTTTTAAATCTTTTCAGAGCATTAGTTAATCTTCAATTATTATTAATTTTTATGCAGTAACAACAGTGAATAAAATAACACAGGAGGCACAAAATTTTAAGTGGAAAACCCCCTCCTGGTCAAAAACCACCAAATGATTTTCTAATAATTCTTTAATCTTCAACTCCAGCTCCCACTGGATGGATGCTCCAACACCCGAGATTCTTCAGTAGTCAACTAAACGGATGCCCCAACACCCAACGAGCTACAACTCACCCTAGCACCACCCTACTGCCCTGAAATTTTCACATGGTTGAACCTGTTGGTGAGTTCATGCACCGGCCTTTCACCACCTTACCAACCTATAGAAGAATAAAAGAAGAATGTACTCCCGTACCAAGGAAAATGGTCCACGAATGATGTAGAAGAAGACGACACACTAGACCATAACCCCAACTATGACACAACCACCTAATGATGATCTTAGACCTCCCAACACCGCGTCTTCAGCTCTTCGCAGATAGACACTTGTACAACTTTTACAATGATGCTTTCACAATGACTTTGTACAATGATACTTTTACAATGATTGTATGCAGTGCTTCCCACTTGGAGATTTCATATGGTGAAATTCTTGTTGTTGTTTTGCACCTTGATTGCTACTCTTGTCATGCTACCCTTTCTCACTCTTCAGAACATTAGATTATGAATTGAGTCTTTTCTTGATGAATATATAATACTTGTAAAAGGTCTTCAAGGAAATACCCATGACATGATAGTAATAAAACTTACCTCATCCTGCAGAGCATATGTCATTGCTAAACAAAAGAACAAATTAGAATACAATGAACCAAATGCAATTAAGAGATGAACATGCATATACATAAGATACTTACCTGCAGCTTACCTCTGCTACATCATTTTGCTACACCTTGTTCTTTGCTTCCTTAGAAGGTCTGGTCCTTTGCACCCCTTGACAACACTTGATCTAGTTTTTTCTTGCCTTCCAGGAGCATGATATTTAATATGATGTATCTCTGTGATTTCAAATCCCTAATATGTGATATTCGGTTTTATAGTAGTTCTCTGTGCCTTCTTTCCAATGCCATAGGTCTGATCCGATTTGGATTCTTTAAGGCAAAGTTATGTTTAATCTCTCACAATGACCTAGTTATGGACTGGTCCAGTAGAGCGAACTTGTACGACGTGTCGCGTGTCACTGTTTCCTCCTTCGGCTCTGAAATTGATACACATAAAAATATAGTCCGTGCACTATCCTCCACTTTTTACAAAATTCCAATCCTCTTTTCAGAGAGCGAGTTATGACGATTTTCTCAAGGTCACTTCTTTGAGATGAAATTTGGTAGCTTGCAAAAACCCCAACTTCCACGGATCATATCTCCAAACATATAGCGAACCAAGATCTGAAATTCGGTCACGATGTTGATCAGGATTTCGAATTAAATGGGTTTTAATTTTAGAATCTAAGACTTCGCTGAAATGATGTTATAGAGAAAATTCCACGATCACTACTATTGGAGGATATATGAGATTTCTTTTTATAGAGTTGAGAGGGGCTTCTATAGAGAATGTTGGAGGGATTTTAGGAGCTTAAAAAATTATTAATTATTGACTATTAAATGACCAAAACCAATTATGAGAGCCATGCCACAACCCCATAGCGTTTTAGCCCACTAATTGGGGTCACTAACTTCAAACATGAATATCTCTCAAACCGTGAAGAATTACTTGGCGTGCCATATATCAACGAAAACATCTCGATGAGTAGAATCCATATAAAATATCCTTGACTCAAAATAGAGTAATTTGTTATGTCAGAATTCCCTTGCAAGATCAGGGTAGCCCCTGGTGCTGCTTGGGTTGCCATCAATGACAACCTCAGATCATCTTTAGGTCAACATGCACTACCATCAATATGATGACTAAGTACACTATGCTCAAGTTGAACCTCTAAGGATCATTAAGGAATACCACGATAGTCTTGCATCTTGCAAAACGATCCATAATAGGTCTTGAGGGAATTGTTGAGGATGTGATGGTCTCCATTGATTCCTAGGAATACCCTGCCGACTTCATAGTTCTCTAGCCTAAGACCAAATTCAATGGTTATCCTCTCATCCTTGGGAGGCCTTGGTTAGCCACTGTCGATGCCTACATAAGCTATAGGGCTGGAAATATGACCATAAAAAATGGGCATCTGTCCAAACAATTGGTCTTGTACCCTCCTACTCAACAATCCCTAGAGCATGACTTACCTTTATGGCTAGAAGAGAAGGAAGAAGATGAAGTCTACTCCTCCCAAATCTATACCCTATAAACTACCATAAGAGGAGGACAACTTGATGAAGATGACTTGATTGAACACATCCTCCAAAATAAAACTCCCAACACGATGTCTCTGGAGGAAGTAGTGAAGGAAGCCAAAAAACAACCATCGGATTGATCTATGCCCAGCTGACGCAAACCCTACTCGTGTCAAGACAATAGAATTCGACCCTGAAAGAGCATTGAAAATCAACCCCTCTCTTTGTACACCAAGAAGAGGATTTATATAACATGCTAAGAGAGAATTTGGATACCTTTTCTTGGAATTACAAAGAAATGAAGGGAGTGCACCCTTCGGTGTGTACTCACCACATTTACATCAAGGAAGGTTGCAAGCCAGTCCACCAGCCCCAAAGGAGAATGAATCCATCCCTCAAGGATATAGTCAAAGAGGAACTACAGAAGTTTTAGATGCAAGATTCATTTACCCCATCTCGAATAGTGAGTGGGTGTTTCCTCTGGTGCTGGTTCCAAAGAAAAATGGAAAGTGGAGGATCTGTGTGGATTACCAAGAGCTGAACAAATCCACAAAGAAGTACATTTTCCCTCTGCCTTTCATTGACCAATTATTAGATGGTCTGGCAGGAAAGAAGTTCTTCTCTTCCTTGGATGGATTCAGCGGGTACAATCAAATCCATATCAACTTAGAGGACCAGGATAAAACCAACTTCACCTATCCTTGGGGTAATTTTTCTTATAGGGTCTTTCCTTTTGGTCTATGCAATGCCCTTGCCACTTTCCAAAGAGCAGTCCTGAGCATCTTTGCAGAGCTAGTCCATGATGCAGTAGAAATTTATATGGATGATTTCACCCCCTATGGATGTGATTTCTGGGAGGCTCTCTCCAACCTGGGAAAGGTTTTAAACAAATTCATTGAAATGAATTATCCCTTAGTCCCGAAAAGTGTGAATTCTTAATGACTGCAGGCATTGTTCTAAGTCACTTAATATCTCAGGAAGGCTTGCAAGTAGACCCAAATAAGAGAGCCATCATAGAAAGAGTCCCTACTCCACAGAAGAAGAGGGATGTCAGAAGTTTCTTAGGGTTAGCCAGATACTATAGGAGATTCATAAAAGATTTTAGCAATTTGCCTCTCCCTTATTTGGATAACTGGTCAAAGAATCCAAATTTTTATGGTTAGAAAGCTGCCAAGGGGCCCTAGAAACCCTAAAGGACAAATTGACTACTGCACCTATTCTTCGAGGCCCAAATTGGGCTCTTCCTTTTCACATTCATGCTAATGCATCTCACAAAGCTATTATGAGAAGCTCTAGGTCAGATCTTATGTCATTTACTTCATCAACAAGAATATGTTGAAAGCCGAGTTAAACTACACAGTGACTGAAAAAGAGCTCCTAGCTATTGTCCATTCATTAAATAAATTAGGCATTACATTACTGGTTACCATAAATTTGTACATACCAACCATGCTGCAATTAAATATTTGATGAACAAACCTGATGTAAATGCCCAGATTATTATATGGTTACTTTTATTGCAAAAATTTGATCTAACTATTATTGATAAGCCTGAAAAAGAGAATGTAGTTGTATATTTTTTATCCAGATTGACTTTGCCTGTAGGGGAGGAAGGAATGGTTGATGATCAGCTACCAAATGAACATTTATTCGTCATTTCAGTTTTCTCTCCATGGTTTGCTGACATAGCAAACTACTTAATATCTACACAATTCCCTCCAAATTTGTCCTCCAAGGAAAAGAGCAAAATCATAAGAAAAAGCCCCCTATTTACTTGGATTGGGGGAAATCTCTTCAAGTTGGGTCTAAATCAAATTCTAAGAAGATGTGTCAAGGAAGAGGAGGCTTTTGACATCCTTCTGGCCTGTCATGATGGGCCTTGTGGAGGTCACTTTGCAGCAAAAAAAAATAGCATTCAAGGTACTACAAGTTGGCTATTACTGGCCCACTCTCCACCAAGATGTAAAAAGGTATACCAACTAGTGTGATCGGTGCCAAAGGATGGGGAAGCCTACCCCTAGGGATGAAATGCCTTTGCAACCTTGAGTGATTTTTGAGCCATTTGACAAGTGGGGCATGGATTTCATCGGGCCCATTGACCCTCCATCCAGACATAAGAAGTACATCATTGTGTGCACCGACTACTTAACAAAATGGGTTGAAGCTAAAACTATCAAGGGAGCAACAGAAGAAAATGTGGATGAATTCTTGAGGGAGAATGTGTTCTATAAGTTTAGATACCCTAGAGAGTTGGTCACTGATCAAGGCAGTCAATTTACATCCCACATGATTGAAAATTTGTTAAGTCATCATAAGATCAAGCACAGAAAGTCCACTCCTTACCACCCACTAGCTAATGGGCTAGTGGAACTCACCAACCGAGCATTGGAAAGCATTCTAACCAAAGTGATTAGCAACAGCAGAAAGGACTGGGCAGATATTTTGGTGGAGGCCATCTGGGCCTACAATACTACTTGGAAGACCACCACTGGCTTCACTTCTTATGAGCTAGCCTATGGGCCTATGGGAAGAAAGCCTTATTGTCCATTGAATTTCAATACAACAGCTTAAGGATGACAAAACAATTGGATCTAGATGTCACAAGGGCACAACAAGAAATATTGCTCCATCTGAATGGGTTAGATAAATTTAGGATGCAGGCCCTCCTGCACACAGAAGTGACTCAAGTACAAAGGAAAACATGGCATGACAGAAATATCAAGGACAAACTGTTTCAAGAAGGTGACTAGGCCTTGCTGTATGACTCCTTGTACAAATATTTCAAAGGAAAGTTAATGACTAGATGGTTGGGACCATATGTGATAGAAAAGTGCCATGATAATGGCACTGTTCAAATAAGAACCATCGATGCAGAAGGTATCCCTTTGCTTGTCAATGGGTATAGGTTAAAAATCTACAAAAATCCCTTATCAAAGCAGGAATTCATCAGTAGCATCAACAAGGCAGTGATGATTATTGAAGAAGTCTCGACTTCTACCTCACCATGTTTTTAGAAAAAAGAAAAAGAAAAAAGAAAAAGAAAAAAGAAGAAAAGAAAGAAAAGAAAACAATAAAGAGACCCAAGTGAAAACCTCCATGAGCCACTTGAGTCCAACTTTTGGGTTGAAAACCTCTTGAGGCAACCAAAGAGTATTAAAAAAGTATATAAAATAAAAGATCTCTTGGTGAAAACCTTTTTTGAGGCACCCAGGGAAAGAAACTAGGATGAAAACCTCCTTTGAGGAAAACTAGCTGTCTTTCAAAGAAAAGAAAAAGAGAAAAAATACAAAACTAACAATTTTGTTTTGCAGGTTTGCAAGAAGATAATGAGCATAGGATATACAGGATAGTAGGCCCTACAAAAAACTGTGTTTTACTTCATCCATCTCGTCTCCTCCATAATCCCCATGTTCTTCTATCCATACTCAACTCCAGATTTGAATTCCAAGCAGTTCTCTGTTTTCTATAGGCATTCTAGAGGATTCCCTGTAATAGTACAAGTGTTTCCTATAGGTATTACAGGAGGCCTTGAAAAAGTAAAGGAAGGGAATTCCAATGGAAAAATGATGACACAAGCCTATTTTGGAATATGAAAAGAGCTATTTACCTCACCACACCTCAACCAAGACTCTTCATGACCATGTCACCCCTATGTCCATAAAAAAATTCAAGCTAGAATATATATATATATATTATATAAAGAAAAAAACAAAAAAAGCATAAAAAAGAGGCATGCCAGCAACAAACTACCTCACCTGCCACTCCATAACCACATCTTCCACTCATTCTAATACCCATTCAACTTTAGAGCAGAGAAAAGATGCGAAATTCAAGAAAAAGGCAGCTACATGACATCCTGTAGACATCCCGTAGGAAATCTTGTAGCAACCTATTCCACAAAAAAAGCCACAGCAACTCCAACCCACCTCAGCACAAGGACTACAAGAATGACGAAGCTCCTCTAGACCTCAAAAACAACATGAAGCCCAACAACAAGAAAATCCAACACTTGTACATCATCAGAGGAGAAAATCATCAACAAAAGAAGAAAAAACACAGTTGAGAATATGTAGCTAGAAAAGTACAATAAATTTGACACCACTCTCCAACATGCATCAACAAGGCAAAGGACCCACATGTATGTCATCTCACCAATACTCCCTCATAGGTATGAATATGATTAAACTGTAGGAATAATGCAAGAAGTTGATTCTATAAGCGAAGGTGGCCAGTTAACTTTGCCACCCTCGGCCAGATAACGAGAAGAAAAAGGGTTAGTCAATTGCACATGTGGCAAGATCACATAAGAAAAGGGGAATGAATAAAAAAAAGTGATTAAGTTACAGAGAATAAAAGTGGGATATAAGTACAAGGAAAGGTGATATGATGAACTTGGAGTGGGACCAATGGTCCAAAAGGAGGTATTCGTACTCGGCCAGCTAGCACATCACCCAACGAAATCATTCACAAACAAAAATAATCACTGACTCTCATGAGAAGTACTGGTTATTTTGCAAATCTAAAGGCAGAGGCAACTTCGAGGAGTCATCAAAGGAAAAAAGTTACTCTCGACATCCCTGTAGTGAGCACCTACAGGAAACAGTCAACACCTATAGAAAATAAGAGCACCTACAGGAAACTACAAGAAAGCTACATGACACAAGGAGAATTATCACACAGAGTTGTAAGTGGACACTGAAGGCAATCAATTCTAGAGTTCTCATCACCAGAGCATAGCAAAGGGAGGTAGGTGCCATACCTTTTGCATTTCTCATTTAAAAAGAAGAATTCCTCATTTCTTTTGAGTATTTGTAGTACACATAAAGGTAGAAAGATTTATGTGAAGGTTAATGAAGGATAAACTTCGAAACCTCATCACCTACCAAATTTATTAAACTATAGCCACAAAAACCTCACTCAGACAAGAATTTCCAAAAGAATATGACATGAGTTTTCAACAAAAGAGAGCCCACCAATACAACAAGAATACGCCAACATCCTCCTGTGCTAGAAATCTTTATAAGGCATCAATGGATGGGGTTCTTTGAGCTACTGAGGGATACAATGATGATGTGGCTAGAGAATTTGCAATGTCACTCATACCTCTCACTAGAGCCAGTGCCATTGCTGAAGTGAAGGGTTTGTCAACAGAAATCTCCCTGCGAGTATTAGCAGGATACCTACACTCCTCCTAGGGTTGAAATGGAGAAAAGAGGAAAAGAATAACAACACTCTTGCAAAGAAAGGTTTTTTTTGGAAGGAGAAGAACAAATTGAAGACAAAAATGGGGTTAGAAGGAAAATAATTCCATATCCTTGGAATGAAGTAAGTTACCACATCATCAAGTATATTTCCTGTGAAGGTAAATACAGTGTAGTGTATGGGTACCACTTTAGACTCCTCCATGAGCTAAGATTTGGAGAGGAGACACCTCCTCATAACAGGCTTACTGTACATTATTTTCTGTTACAATCAATAATAGACATGAGCATCAAGGTACAAGAAGGGAAACATCAAGAACTAGCACATCATGGGTTGATCAAACTCATCCTGGAAGATGCTCTAAAAAAATTAAGAATCCCCATTGCATGGTCAACATTTGCAAACATGAAGGAAGAAGGAGAAATTCAAGCCATTGAGTATGACAAAAGCCCTACTTCTAGTGAGGGAGAAGAAGAAAAAGAGGATGAAAAAGAGGAAGAAACAGAGGAAGAAAAAGAGGAAGAAACAGAGGAAGAAAAAGAGTAAGAAACATAACATGAAAATGAAGAAGAAAAAGAGGATGAAGAAGAAGATGAAAGAGAGAATGAAGTACAAAAGGATGAACAAAATTCTGAAAAATAGAGCAGGAAAGAAGAGGAATCACCAAGGGTGTCTCCAAAGCCTACAAAAAAGGAGGCAACAACTGCTCTAACTGCCCTAAGTACACTTGTCAAATCAAAGGGAAAGAGATAGATGCAAACTCCCCTTTACTTCAGGACAAGGAAGAACACCCAGATTAAACAAGGGAGACCTTGAACCCCTACCAAGATCCCAATTATCATAGAGGACTCACCAAAACAAGAAGAGAAAGCAGTCCCCCTAGAGAAGAAGGAAGAAGAAGAAACATCAAAACAAGCTTTCTTAAGTCAACTATCATCTAAGTTAGGAGACTTGTTACCAAGTCGGCCTCAACAAAACAAGTTAAACCACCTTTGACCCCTTCACAAAAAGGGAAAGGCCTCCTACAGGAAACAAAGTCAGAGCTACAGGAAGCAAAAATGGTCCTACAGGAAACCCTATGAAGGTTGCAGGAAACACAAAAAAAATATTAGGAAAGGCTGCAAGGGAAAAGGGAAGGAAAATAGGTAGATATTACTAAAGAGAAAATAGAGGAAGAGGCCCAGGAGCTGAAGGAGCCTATCCCATAGCCAAACCTCGGCTCATACTACAAATTCATTGAAGGAGGTAGGGTGATGCCACAAAAATTTTCCATTCCTCTATTATTTGAACTTGAAAAAGAGAGAGCAAGAACACATCGTTGGATGCAAATTGCTAAATCAAAAGGGGTGGAGGATGTAGACCACATGGAAGAGAAGCTACAAGAAATGGGCAGAGAATTAAGTAGCATAACAGACAAGGAAACAATGATGAAATCTCAATTAGAGGCTGAGAACACACGACTAAGAAAGAAGCTACAGGAAAAGGAAGGCCAATTGGAAACTATGGAAAGGTTATCGATGGAGGCAATTCAATGTAGGATGCTGACAAAATCATATGCCTTATACCTCAAAGAATATTGGTTGCAGTTTCAGATAAAAACCCTAGCACAAAGAGGAACTATGTATTTCCAAGACTACAGGCAATTCATTGACCTCTGTGACCAAAGCACCCTGGAGGATAGAGCAAATATACCTGAATTCTACTTGCACAATTTACCTCTGACAAATTTATGTGTGTGGGAGCCCAATCCAAAGCTAGGGGACTTACAACTGATGGCATTGGCGTCATGGATGAGTCATGAAGAAACCAGAGCTACAGAAATGAAAAGGGTATTAGCATGAGAAGAAGCAGAACCCCTTTTCATGAGAGCAGAACAACCTAACTCAATGGTTGTCATCAATACACACAACCTCATTGCAAATGATCCCAAGCTTGCACCACGATACCTTGTTGTACAAGAACAAGTAGTTACTCATTTTGAAGACATGCCGAGATTTATAAGAGATGAGAGCCAGCAAGCCTGCCAAAGGAGATGGAACACTCTACCCTACAACCTAAAGATAAAAGAATATCATTCTCCCAAAAGAATGAGGGATGCACTAGAAAGAGTCCAAATGTATAAGAAAACATTACAGAGACTCAAAGTCAAAGGAGATGGAACACCCTACCCTACAACCTAAAGATAAAAGAATATCATTCTCCCGATAGAATGAGGGATGCACTAGAAAGAGTCCCAATGTATAAGAAAACATTACAAAGACTCAAATTCAACTGGATTAGATTGAAACTCAGCCCACCATTGCTTTTAGATATGTTAGAGGGGAGAAAGAAAGAATAAGAAAGAAAGCAATGGGAAGAGATAGAAAGGAATGCAGGGTTTTATCCATAAGAGGCGGAGAGTACAGCAGAATCTTGGAATGTCAGGGAGGCCACCAAAGCAATGAAAGACATGAACATAGCTTTATTTGCCTAGTGGATGAGAAACATTTTCAGTAGGGGGTGATGATGAGGCTCATCAATGGGTAAATTATATGGACTTTAATGCACCTCCAACTTACTAAAATCAACTTTTCTGATCATTCTTTACATGTTTTAATTATGTTTTACTTAATGAGGAGAGTAAAGATGAGATGTCATGTCTAGTGGTGTAATGTGCATTGATTGTAGGTTTTGGAGCAAATTTTGGCTAATTAAAGCGAAGGAACTTGGATGAAAACAAGCAAGAGGGATTCTAAAATACATGATCTCCCTCCTTAACTCCTCACTCACTCACATATTCCTTAATCAAATCTCATCAACTCGGAGTTGCAAGTAGCCGAGTCATGAAGTTCACTGGTAGCCAAGCCAGTGACAGTTGAAGACCAGTTGATCTCGATATTGGAAGCCAAGCCTCCCTAAATTTAAGGAATTTGCTGGTAACTTCAGTTGTATGAATCAAGAGGCCTAGAGCCTCATTAGGATATAGATTTTTTGTTCAAGATAGCTAAGCAGTTTTCAAGTTGAAGCATTGCAACCAAACACTCTTGTGTATTTCTGATATTTTAATGAAAATGAGCAGCATTCACTGGATCCAACACTAAGTTGACTCAGAGGGTTGAAGCTCTTGGGCTATGGCCCAACCCTAGCAGCAAAGGTTTCTCTTGTTGTATATGTATGCTTAGGTTATACTCATAGTTAGTTTCTAAACTGATTTTGGTGTTGTTAATTTGGAAGTAGTGGTAGGTTTAATTAGCTTGCTTCCATTTTTGAATATTTCTAACAATAACATCGTAGTGATAAGGAGATATTCCAAAAACGTTGACAACAATTGGTTTTCACCTCATTTCTCCCTTTCAGGGATCATGGCTTGAGGAACACTTCCCATCCAGCCCAAAAAGACATAATTATTTCTTTTTGCATAATCTAGCGTTTTCCTGCTAATTAGGTCATTATCTTTCAGTATCATAGGATAAGTTGCAATTGGTATTTTTGATCTCTTAGGTTTTTCACCGATTTCATATTACTTTTGTATTGGTTTCAAACACTTCCATGCATGAACTTAGCAAATAAATGGTGATAATTCTGTTTTCTTCTATTTTGAATCAACCCTTTTTTTTTAGATGAATTTATGTGTAAATGGCAACAATGATGCATGTTGTTGTAGGAGTTTCTACATTTTAGGGAGACCTTATCTCATCAGCCTCATCCAAGCCATATCCACCCATGATTGCCAAAATTCACTAAGGTCTCAATCTAAATTCCCGATTTATGAGGAAAACATGCCATTTCTGTTGAGCAAATCCAACCATCTTAAAGCTTTGGCTTGAGTTCTGAGAAAATGCCTACAACTCCCATGCCTTATTCCCTCCTTATTCACCTTTTCCAAGCTCCATCCCACCTTCTATATCACTCCCTAAGCTTTCAACCTGTTCCTGTAGTAAAACAGGGGATCTTGTAGGTGAACTAGTATATCCTGTAGACATCGTGTAAGAAAACCTGTAGCGGCCTATTTTGAGCATGAATTGAGAAAAATCATTACTAAAGCCATGATTAGGCCCCTACTTGACCTTCAAGCCATCATAACCATTGTACTCCTCTTCCTCCACACATGTGTCCCCTGCCAAAGAACAAAGAAGGATTAGCATTTACATTTTTCAAGCAAAAAGATAAAAAGGAAAAAAGCTCTTTATATTTATTCATGCGCACAACAGTTAGTACTCTCTAGATCAGATTTCATGCTTAGATTAGTTAAAACCTCACATGTGTTAAAGTAGGGTTCTTTTGCAAGTAAGGTTGTTAGTAAGTAGATAGATGATTTCATGTTATTTTGCAAGCATCTCTCTGAGTCTTTCATTCTTGCAATAGGTAACATTTCTTTTCTCCCAATTAGGGTAAATTTCCCCTTCAAGTTGGTAATCAAAGTTCTTCTAGTCAATAGAAGGCTGGTTTGAGAAACCCTAGTGGTCTATCACCCCAGCTCAATAGTGACACATAGTAGACCAATTACATCTACTTGTGTATACAACACTGTCACCTCAAAGTTTGTACGAACCCCAGGTTGATGAAGTGAAGTCGGTAGCCCCAAGAGTTGCAACATCCTTACTGCAATGCTGGTGCTCATCGGAAGGCACAAGTAATAATTTTGCGACAATATTTAATGTTTATTAATAAGAACATAAAAAATTCATACTTACAATACAACAAGATTACTAACCATTGATATTTAGCCCCACTTTGCCATGGATATGATTAACTTGTAAATATGATTTCTTACAATACTATTGGCTGAATATCATAACTCATTTGACTATCAAAATATTTTATTTTAATTTATTTTTTTGTAAGCTTGGGAGGACTACATCATCATCATGTCCAATATATCATCCCGAATAGAACACCCGATCACCATCTATCCAAGGCCCCGTGGACTTTATTTTAATTTAATTTTATAAAATTTTTTTAATTAAATCTAAAATAAAAGAGTTTAAGCTCTAGAGATATATCTAAACCATCTACCCTCACTACTACTAAAAATAGAGTTGTGAAATTCATATGATACCATCCTATATCCATCTAACTCCAAATCTACCAAACACTAAGAGGGATCAACTATCTTCTCACTAGAAAAGAGGTTTTCATCTCAAGATATTTGATCCTAGATATGAAGTTAAGATGGATCTATGCTAGTGGACACTATAACATAAATTTAAATGTTTACACTCATTTACAAACACTTCATCTCCATCTTGTTAGTGCTAGAGTGTATTTGGTTGCAACAACTCATTATGAAGAAGATATAAAAATATTTCACTCTCATTCTTAACCATAAATAAAATATTTTGATGTTAATGTGAAGTGACATAATTTTATATCAATTTTAAGATAAACTTGATATTGAGAGAAAATTTAAAAAATATATAAACAAATATTTTAATGTACACCATAATACAGTATTTCAAAACATAAAGAAAACAAATAAATTATAAGTAAAGGAATTTATTTGCTTTTTTCAAACAAGTAATAGGAGAAAGATATACAATTAATTCAATTTTTAATATAAGATTAATATATGGCATTTACAATACGAGGAGATTTTTGGCAACCTTTGGCTCTGACCCCCGAGGCCCGCATTTTGCACGATCTGCAAACATCGAGCGCTCATGCCCTCTGCCGGTCTGATTCCTGCGGACTTCTGCATGCTGCAGTCAGACTGGTTTATGGATCGAGTTGCTAGATTTTGAAAGTCTCGATCCTGGGGATTGAGACTATGGAGGGGTTGGGCACTCCCCAGGCGGCTCTTCCACCTTCTCCGCCAATTTCGCCTTCTGAGGCCTTTAATCAGCTCTTGGCTGGGCTCCCAAAGAAGAAAAATGCTTAAGTTGCGAAATTTGTAAAAAAACTGGACAATATTCTGGTGATCTCCCTTCCTCTAGAAACCCCGATCCAAGTTGCTTTGTCTTTAGTCGAATGGGCTCTCATCGGCCAGTTCATTGGGCTATGGCTGTGCCCAAAATCCATGGAGAGCTAGGTCAACAGAAACTGGGCACCGTTGATCAAAGAAAGTGTCACCTCTTACTTTCTGGGGAGAGGATACTTCCTCTTCGAATTCACATCAAAGCACGACAAATATCTGATCTTCCAAAACGGCCCCTACTTCATGGGCCCTCAGGGTTTGTATTTGAATAATTGGACCCCCGACTTTGATCTGGCAGTAGATGTGCCCAAAGCAGTCCTGGTGTGGGTCAGACTTCCAAACCTCCCAGTGCATTGTTGGAATTGGGACTCACTGAGACACAATTGAAATTCCCTTGGGAAATTTATAGACTGAGCAAATAATAAATACCAATATGATTGTGCCAGGATCTGTGTAGAAGTAGATCTGGAGGTGGGACTAGTAAAGGCCATTACAATAAATGTCGGAAGCTAGACACATTTACATAAATTGGATTATGAGCAGCTGCCCTTCAAATGCCGGAAATGCCATGTTTATGGACACTTCGCCAAAGACTGCCCGATCAACAATGAGGCTACGCAGGGGAAGGAGGACAGATGGAATCTATTCAAATGGCCCAAACCTTATCTCAAGAATCAGAAGCCGGGAGGTCCTAATTGCAAAGGGCCTCACCAAGCCACTGCTCAGCAGATCCTGCCCAAGCCTACTCCAGAAAATAAGTTCGATCCTTTGAGCTCGCAAACAGAGGACACCCAGGAGGTCGTGGTCCAAAAGGAGACAGAAGCTACTTAGGAGACCGTGATCCAAAAAGCAGCTCCTTCAGGCAAAGGTACTCCCTCAGCCTCCCTCAAAGGAACAAGTGCTGAAGACCCCAAAGGTAAGATTTTAGAAGAGGAGGAAGAAGAGTAGGAAATGGATGAATCAGAAGAGGAAGGGGAAATAGGAGACTCCCAAACCTCGATAAGAAGATCTACAAGAGGCCGGAAAACTGACAGGGAAAAAAGGGAGCAGGAGACTTATAAAGAAAAATTTCAGGGCAGCCAACCAACTTTGGAAAAACTATTAGCTCCAAAGCCTAAGATGTTCAAAAATCAGCCCCAAGGCTCCAAGGGAGCCCACTAGAAACATAAATAATGAAGGTCATCTCTTGGAATTGTAGAGGTATGGGGAGCAAAGCTAAGGAAGAAGCTATCAGAAGCTTAATCAGAATAGAAACTCCAGACATACTTCTCGTCCAGGACACAAAGTTGGAAGACATAGTCTTCCTTCAAGAAAGCAAGAAACTTTGGTTCAAAAGCAAGAGCAATCTCTGCCCGGGGTGCCTCGGGAGGAATTGGCACTCTAGGGAACACCAACAAATTTGCAGTCCTATTTGAGGCTAGGAATACTCACTGGTTGCTGCTGAAAATGCAGAACCTAGACACTAAGGAAACTTTTTTTCTTTTCAATGTTTACTCTCCAGTCAATGTCGGGGAAAAAAGGGACTATTGGGATTCTCTAAGGCACCAAGCAGACTTGACAAGCCTGGAAACTATAATTATTGCTGGAGACCTCAATCTCACTCTCCATCCGTCTGAAAAAAGGGAAGGCAACGTAGTACGAGATCCTGCAAGGGAATGGGTGGAGGACATTATGCAGGACTGGGACTTGCTGGATATCAAACCTTCTTCCGGTAAGTACTCTTGGTCTAATAAAAGAGTGGGCCCTGAACATATTGCTTCCAGGTTAGATATATTTTTTATTCAAAGTTCCTATTTGTTGCTAGGCCTAGAACCCAGAATGCATATCTTACTAGCAGCATCTCGGACCATAAGCCCATAAATCTAGAGCTCCTAGCTCATCTTGATCTGGGACCTATCCCCTTTAGATTTAGCCCCCTCTGGGTAAAGGAGCCAGACTTCATGCAAACTGTCAAGGAATTTTGGAATTAGCCTATCAAAGGTTCAACTTTCTATATCCGGGAGGAAAAGCTTAGAAGGGTAAAAGGAGCTCTAAAAAGATGGGTCAAAACTCTGTCCAATCTGGTTACAGAAAGGAAATCCATTAAATACTCTCTTGTATCCCATAAAACGCGTATGGAGAATGCATAATCACAAAGGAGTTATTAAATCAAGAAGCTCATCTGCAACAGTGCTTCCACAAGGCTTGCTTAGTTGAAGAAGAATATTGCAGATTAAAATCTCGTAATCTCTGGCTCAAAGTAGGGGATTGGAACACTGCTTTTTTGCACAAAAGATCCCAGACAAGGAAATGCTTCAACACTATTTTTGAGATTAAAGAGGATAATGATGCTCATAAGGAATTTGATTACATAAAGAAAGCAGCCTTTTCTCACTTTCAAAACTTGTATAGTGAAGACAAGGATCCGAATCAATACTCAGATCTGTTAGACATTATACCCTCTGTAATTTCTCATCATATGAATGAGATTCTAGAGGCCAAAGTCACTAAAGATGAAGTGAAAAAGGTCCTCTTTGATATGGATCTGGATAAGGCCCCTGGGCCGGATGGGTTCTCTGCTAGATTTCTCCAAGCTTGCTGGCCGATTGTTGAAAAGGACCTTCTCAAAATGGTGCAAAAGTCTCAAAATACCTAGAAAATAAAATTTTGAAGAAGAAACACTTAGTGATAGCTCAAGGGAAAGAAATATGCAGCCCAGGAAACCTCACAAGGGTGGAAAAATTATTAGGGAGGAGCCTATTAGCATGAGTGAACTCCTTGCTTGCCCTCTAGCCACCACATGTTTCAGATATCAATCTTGTTTTGAGTTTTTTGAAATGGTTAAGAGGGTAAAATTTCACGATGAGTTAGCAAGGAAGTTTGTGATAAACATGGATAACAACATGGTACATCTTGATGGGATAAACTTCACTCTTTCACCCATTATCATTGCAGAGGCCACAAGAATTCCGGATGTAGGGGAAAAATGGAACAAAAGCTAAAAAGAAATATGAAAAGCTCAAAATAAGGCAAAAACAAAGATGAAAAGCTCAAATTTTGGCTGATGTTACTTTAACCCAACAAAGTAACCCATGATGTAGCTTTGAGCCAAAATTGGGCAAATTTTGAGACAATTTTGTCATTTTCCAAATTTTGTAATTAAAAACACAGGAATTTTCAACTGATGCGCAATGCCGTATTGAGATGGCTTAGTCTTTTGCAAAATGGCTTGCATTTTTGGATTCCTCATGGAAAAACAATGAACCCAAGAAAGTTTCATAAAATTTGAAGGAGATATGGGTTATCTAACGGGTAAAAAACACTCAAAAAGTGCCCTCTCTGCCACTTTTTGGACACACAGGAACTAGTCTTGGGATAAATGATTTTTGAAGGGGAAAATGACCTCCAAATCAGAAAATTCAAAGTGTTCCAGAAACTAGACAGGTAGAGCTCTCTAACAAACTATCTTGGGCCTCATTTGGTGAAGTGGAAGGCCTCCAAAATCAGTCTTGAAGCAGTGTTACGAATCAGGCAATTTTTTGCCAATTTTGCCTAAAACTAAGAATTTCGCCCAGTTTGACTATTAGTTGACTTTTTCTATTCTCCTTGGTAAATTTGTGATAGTAAATGATGTAATATGATTTATTTTGGATGAAAAATGACTTGAGGGGGTAGATACATCAGTTAGAGGTGGTTTGAGGTTGAATGAATCAGTTTCCATAGTTTTAGAGGCAAGTTGTTCCATTGCCTATTTTCTAGTTCCTAGATTAGATGTTGTTGAAGTAGCTCTTTGACTCATGGATTCAACCCCTGATGGCTAGCATAGGTGTTTTGGTACCTATATTATGTAATTTCTTAGTCATTTTTAGAGGTTGGACTCTTGTGGATGCTTTGAGCTTTATTATAAATCACTTCTGCAGTTTGGCAAGGAAATGAACGAGGGTTTTGCAGCATTTTGTGGGATTCTTGTGGTAATGTGTCTTGGCATTGTTTCTTCATTTTTTATTTAATTTCTCTTATGTGTATATGTGCCAGCGTGTATTTCTTTCTTCATAACTAAATGAATCAAGATAAATAGGTGGAATCCATTGACATTCAGTTCTCTGCATTGAGGATACATTTAGCTTTTAATGTTTTCTGCTATTTGAAGAGGACTCATGAACTTTTCATGCCCTCTCCAACTCCTTACTGGTCTTAGACTCACCATCACACCCAATTAAGAGTGCCAAAACACCTGCCTATCTCGCCCCACAGAACCTCCTGCAAATCTGAGTTGATTTCCCGGACCCAAAGCTACCATCTTCATTTGATCCATCAACCAACCATCAAAATCAAACAAAATCCTCTGACCTAATATACCTAGCCTAAAATCAACATTTATTTTTAGTCATCTGAAGCCCTAGTTTCCATATTATAATTGAGATCGACAAGGAGAGAGCCCTCTCCTTACCTAGTAGGACTAGCTACCAGGTTAAGCGTGGTTTGATGTTACCCTAAACCTGCCTTTCTTCAGCCGGAAGTAGATTTAGGCACTAACATAGTGGTGACGATACTGGGGAACGTAGTTTTATGTTCCTCAACAAAATGTATCAAGTTCAAATATGATTTTTGATGGTGGACAACGATCAAAC